>PVIW01007512.1:0-71992 GCA_004026585.1 Noctilio leporinus
TTGTAGTTCTCCTGGAGTTGTTTACAGTTTTCTTTGATGTGGCTGAGCTCACTGAGCTTCTCTATCATCATTCTTTTGAATTCCTTATCTGATATTCCAGGTGCCTCTGTTTCATTTTGTGTTATTTCTGGGGATTCTTCCTTTCCTTTTGGTGATGGACTGATTCTTTTTTTCCCCATTTTGGGTGTCTGTTCTTGCTATTTATTTATTTATTTATTTTTGTTCCTTCCTTGGGTTAACCTCCTTTGTTTCCTTGCCTTAGTTGAGCACCCTTCTGTGATAGGAGATTTGTGGAGTTCAATATTGCCATCTCCCAGATTTTCTCCACTTGCTGTTCTTGGTGTGTCCTTTATTTGGGCTGTCTGGTTGTATTCTGGGCCTGTGGGCTTTTAGCAGAAACAAAAACAAAAACAAACAAACAAGCAAACAAACAAAAAACCCATAAACAAAAAAACAAATCAAACCAAACAAAAAATTGCAAAAGGAAAAAAGAAATAAAAATGATAATAATAATAAGAAGAAAGGGTTTAGTTGGCTGTTCACCTTTTATAATCCCTGACTGGTCCAGATGGAGCCTGGACCTGAGGTCTTTTAGCAGAGGGGGAAAAAAAAGAAAGAAATAAAGGGAGAAAGTTGCAAGAGAAAGATAAATCAATATTAATAAGGAAAAGATTTAGGTGACTGTTCACACTTTTTGGTCTCTGTTTGGTCCAGGTGGATCCAGGACCAGTGGTTTTTATCAGGGAGAAAAGAAACGAGAAAGAAAAAAAAGAAAGAAAGAAAGAAAGAAAGAAAGAGAGAGAGAGAGTGAGAGAGAGAGAAAGAGAGACAGAGACAGAGACAGAGACAGAGAGAGAGAGAGAGAGAGACAGAGACAGAGAGAGAGAGAAAGAAAGAAAAAAGTGGGAGAAAGTCACAAGACAAAGAGAAATCAATATTAATAAAGAAAGATTTTAGGTGTCTGTTCCCCCTTTATGATTTCTGATTGGTCCAGGTGGAGCCAGAACCTGTGGGCTTTACCAGGAAGAAAAGGAAAAGAAAAATTAAAAAAAAAAAAAAAAAAAAAGAGGAAGGAAGAAAAGAATAAAGAAAGGGTTTATAAAGGCTGGGGAAGGGAGGAATACTTAGATTGAGGACTGGGAATGCGTTATAGACAAAGAGTGAATAGACTTTAATTTGAGAATAGGGGAGGGTCTTGGGCATTTAGGTGGATTGAGGTATGGGGGGGATTAAGAATATGTGAGGAGTAACTTTTGCAAATGATACGTTGGGGCTTAATAGTTCATATTGCTCTCGGTATAATTCAGGTGCTTGAGATTGGCAGCAATCCCGTTCCTGATGCTGCTTCTTTTTCTTGGTCAGGACTTTACATTCTATAGTCTACATTCTAGCCAGTCTTAGTTTGTGGCAGGTCTGCTGATTGTCACAATTAGGGCTGATTCTGAGTGTCCGCCCCCAGGTAGGCTGGGCCTTCCGCAGCCTTTCTGGGTGTTAGGGCTGCCGGTATTCTGGAGCCCACAGGGAGCCCTGTCCCACTCCTGGCGGAGGTTCCTGCCAGGGACCAGCAACCAGCACCCCTGCAGGGCAGCCAGCAACTTTGCCGGTGCCCGTGATGACTGGCCCCGCCCCCACAGTTCCCAGAGGAGGCTGCCCCTGGCTGTCAACACTGTCCGGGGTCTGCCTACACTGTCCCACTCTTCCGGGGCAGGCACCACTCCTCCAAGCCAACCAGCTCTCCGTGGAGCCCTTTACTAGGCCTCTGTGATAAGCCCCTTCTAGGCATGGGTGGTGCAGCCTTTGTTTCCGGCAATGGCGGGTCAGTTGCCCCTGCTACTAGTTCCCGCTTGCTGGCTCAGTGTTTGGAGTTTCCTCGGAGCCTGGGGGCCTGTGTGGTTGTGTAGGGCTGGACCTCCCCCCTTGCAGGGGCTTCCAGCTGCTGTTTCCCCGGTGGCCCAGCAGCACCGTTTTCGGCTCTCTCGCCGCCCTGGCGGTTGCGGTTACCCACTCCCCGGCTCCGGCTTTCCGCAGGACTTTTCTCCTCTGCCTCTAGCCCGGTGCAGAGCCTCCTCTCCCTGTTGCCGGGGTCTCTCACACCATCCCTCCCCTGCAAGAGTTCAATTCCACGTTCCCTACGTCGTTTGCCCTCACCTCCGCACTTCACTGTTGAGACTTCCAGTTGCCAGGGAGCCTGGAGCTGGCCTCAGTCAAACACGCCTCTCTGGGCAGAGCCACCACTGCCCAGAGCCGACCACGGCCCGCCTGCCGGTCGGTGGGGAACGCCTCACCTACTGTTCTACTGGCCTCCCCTGACTCTGGGCTGTGCTCCTCTGTGTCCAGATGCTGCCTGCTCCAATTCCTAGGGTCCTGAAGATGTCTCACGCTACCTATCTTGTCCTCTAGCTGCTTTGGTACTCGAGAACACCATCAGCACTGCTCTCTACTCTGTCGCCATCTTCTCTCCTATTGTTGGTATTTTTTATTCTTCATCTTTTTCACAATCTAAGGAAAAAGATGTCTGTCAGTTGTCCTGACTAAATAGTCAGGCATGGCATGTTTTCAAAATTCTTGGGGCACATCGGCTGAAAATTGCTGTCCTGGAATATCAGCTTGTTGTCTTTTGAGTCCTCTCTGCCCTAGACTGAATGGATGCACTCTCACACGCCTCCTTGTTGTGAATGGTCTAAGTGCTCTAGGAGGGCAGCCTCTGTGAAAATGACAGCAGGGAGCTTTCTGTACTTATAAAGAGGTGGTGATATCAGCAGACATCCAGTCCACCAATGTCTGGCCTAAGCTCATCTCTCTGTTGAAAAAAAAGGGGGAATGTGAGGGATGCTGAGCAGGTCTGCTTTGATTCATTTCCTGCCCAATGGGAAACCAGCTAAAATAATAATAATAAAGAAACAATATTCCTGTTGACAGAAGATGAGAATGGCATTTTTATTCAACTGTCATGGCTCATGCTGAAAGTGATTTTTGTCCACCTGAGGTGCTAGAGTGTAGACCTTCTGTGTGAGGGGAGAGGAGGAAATGCTACTCTGTTTTAAAGACAATAAAGACATGCATGGGATTAATCAATTAGTTGTAGTCTGGTATGAGAATGGACAAAAAGGAAAGCAAGAAAGACAGAAAGAAATAAATTTAAATTGAAAGAGAGAGAATGAGACAGAGACAGACAGATAGAAAAACAGATCAGGGTGGGGCAGGGAAGCCTGCAGACGGAGCCTGTAGGAGCTGCTCCTGGGTACCTGACTGTGGCCGGGAGTAGGGCCTGGAAGCCAGACAAGGGCTCCTGGGGCTGCTGAAATCCATTTTCAGTGTCCATGACCATAGCACCCTGAAGGTGCAGGATCTCCCCATGTTCTAGACAGATAAACAGGGCCTGGCCTGGTTAGCTTGTGGATGAGAAATCGGGTGGGATGAGCTTTTGGGGAACTGTCAATTTTGGGTCCCGCCGCTGTCCTCTGGGCGACCACCACCTTGGGGGCCCCATGCAGCCACCTCTTCCTGCTAGGGTACCACCATCACCTTCTTGCTCAGAGCAGAATCCCCTGCCTCAGAGAAGAAGCAGGCACTACCCACTGACGTTGGCGCTGTGGAGGGCACCCCGCAGGATACTATGGAGATCCCAGTAGCCACAGGACACCCGTTGAGGATGGAATTGGACCCGTGTCTTCCAGCCCCACACTGAAGGTGGAGGCCCACAGCCCTGCTTGGGGAAGGCAGAGACAACCCCAGAATCAGGGAGAGGGAAACTCCCTGACAACACCCCCAACCCGGAGACCCAGGGAGATTGCAGACCTGCTCTCAGCGCCACCTTTTGGGGGAGGGACCCGGCCACCAGAGGCAATTGCCACCCCTTTCCAGTCCTCCCTTGAGGCACTGGCTGCCCCAGGCCCTCAGCCAGCAACCACCTGCCTGACCTTGCAGCCACCTTCTGAATCCTTTTCTTTGGGCCAGGGAACGCCCCCTCCCCTCCTCAGCTCCTGAGGGAGGGCACGTCACCATGGCCACTGCTGCCTCCAAAGGTGCCCTTGCCCCGCCCTTTCGGGCCCTGCTCTTTGGAACCTGGTGAGGTGGCAGAGGGGACCGGTGGAGGGCTCAGGGGCAGCGTCACAGAGAGGGGCGGGAAACACAGTGTACATCCATCCACCTGAGGCCCACCTTAGGGGACAGCGGCCTAGAGGTCAGGTAGGGGCTCTTATGCCCCTGGAGGCCACTTTCCCCTTCTACAGCCAAACCCCTTGAACACACTGGTCTCCTGTAATTTCACAGGCTAAGGAGGGTCCGGTCTGGTGAGTACTTGGATGGGACTTGGCCTGGGAGTGACTGGTGGTGTAGGGTTTTGTCCTCCAATTCCCTCTGCCACCACCACCGCCTCTGCTGCCACTGCTTCCGGACCCCAACTCAATGGGTATCTTTATCCTCTTGCTTAGTGTATAAGCCCCTGCCCAGGAGGGTGACCAGCCCCTCCCCAATCCCCCTAGTTCTGAGGAGGGCACCCTATAGGCTCCTATGGAGGCCCCTGAAACCACAGGGCAAGCCCCTTGACTGGGGCTTGGGTCAGTGTCTCAAAGCCCTAGAAACAAGGACATGGAAGGCCCCTCAGCATGACCCACCATGAGGCCCAGGAAGTTTCCCCAGCTCCTCTCAGACCTGCCTGGACAGCTCTGGCCCCACACTCCTTGGGGCTGAGGGGCCCTGGAAGACCTCTTCAGCCCCTTAACTGTCCTCCCCACTGCCTCCCACCTTGGGGAGACCCTGTGGGGAGCAGGAGCTCTGTCCTCACCATTTGGGAAGGGCAGGTCCTGTCTTCTTCTACTTGGGGAGGGAACCACACCTTGGAGGTAGGTGCCTTTGTCTTGCCCATTGGAACTTCATTGGGGACAGAGGGGAGAGGCTGGTGGAAGACTCAGGAAGAGTCTCACAGTGGTGTAGGGAGATCAAGTTTTCCCCAAGATTCTTAAGCCTGTCCTTTTGATTGATTGATTGATTGATTGATTTTAAGTTTTCCCCCTCATTCTGTACTGTATTCCTTTTGTTCCAAATTGAAGATTTGAACGCTGGCTTCCTTCTCTTCCTTGTTGGTTTAGTGTGGATTTTTCTTTATTTCACTTAGTATAGCCTTCAATTTTTCCTTATGCATTTGTACACTCAATCACTGATGTAAGCATCATTATCAAAAGTGTTTTGAATTCTGCATCTGTTAGATTGGCTATCTCCTCCCAGATTAGTTCTCTCTCTGTAGTCTTGATCTGCTTCTCTTTTCTGCCATACTTCCTCATCTCCTCAACTTGACAACCTTCTGTTTTTGCCTCTCTGCATTGGGTACAACTGTCACACCTGTTCTATTCATTAGTGCTGGGCAACCAGTTTCACAGTCTTGTAGCTCTGTGTGGGGAGGATGGGTCAGAGAGGGAACAATGCCACTTGATTAGCACTGGCCACATTTCCAGTGATTTCAGAACTTCTTATATATGACTGGCACACTTCTAGCTATTGCTCTGGTGATGTTTCCTAAAGTGCATGGGTTGTGGAAGTTCTAGGACCGTGTAGCCCCTAAATAAGGAGATGCTCCTGAGCACTGGTAGTTTCTTCTGCTACTCCAACCCCCGCTGGTTTATGCAGCCAGAAGCATTGTTTTCCCAATGCTGGAACTGTGAGCTTCCAGTCTGGTCTTGGACTAGCATCTCTTCATATATGTCCCTCCTGAGTTTTATAATGTTTGATTGCTTGTTTGACCAACTTTCTGCAGCCACTGCCTGGCCATCACCACCACACCATGTCCTCCCTTCCTGGCTCACTGTCTTCATTGCTCCTGCCTGTCTGGATGAGCATTACATCTTTACTGTTTCTGCTAGCTCTGGTTACTTTTTGCTTTGATGTAACATAATCCTTCTTATGGTTATGCAAAGAGGCAAAAAGTGTCTCTCTATGCCTCCATCCTGCCAGAAGTTTAGTTCTTTGTTATTGTTGTTGGTTTTCTTTTTTCCAGATTTATTGTGCTCATGACATTAGTCCTTTACAAAATATGCATTTTGAATGCATGTTCTTTGATTGTATGGTTTGTCTTTAACTCCCCATCAGGGTTGTTATTGTATCAGTTATAACAATAAAAGTCCTAGGCTCTAGTACAGGTGAAAACTGTGTCATGGGTGAGTTCAGAAAACTGCTGACCACAGGGTACCTCTAAGAAGACACACACATTTTTCAGAGTCAACTGGTTGGTTCAAATGGCTGCAGGTTACATTGTTAGGCAAGCCCATGAATGACCTTGGCAGATTGTTGTTCATAAGAATGTCCAGATGGCTGACCACTCCCCAGTGTCCCCTGTGACCACAGCCCAGATATGCAGTCAATGTCTGTGAGCCCAGCATCATGGAAGAGACCCATGGGAAGATTGAGAGATAAATCCACATCTAGAAACTCTTTTATAAAAGCATTGATAAATAGGAAATATCATGAGCTAAGAGTTTTACTTAACAAAGTGGAGAAAGTCAGGGAAAGTGTGTTTCAAATGAGTCTAACTCTTGGTAGTACACATTTGAAGGGAAGATTTGTGTTTCGATAAATTTGCTCAAAGTCTAACATAGTCAGACAAGTTCCTGGCTCTATTACGTATCTACTATGAAAAGATAAATCTCGATTTATTGAGGGACAGGGTGCAGGGAGGGGTGGGGAGGGAGTGGAGGGAGGGGAGAGCAAAAGGGGAAAGATGAGACACTTCTAATACTACAATAGTAAATAAAATTAACTTAAAAAAGTAAATATCAAGTGAACCAGAGTTGTTTCCACTTTTGCCATGAGTCTTATTCTTTGCAGCCACCTCAGAGCTTTGGTCCTCAGTCACCACTTTCAACTTTCACAACAATGCCTTCTGTTAGCATTTACAGAAAACTATGAAATGTATCTGTATCATACACTTCTCACAGTTCCTTCATTTGATTCTATTTAATGTTATATAGTCTAAAAATATTAGCTATTGGTTTGGCTAAAATGTTCATTAATTATTTAAGTAAAAATAAGCACATTTTAATTTTCACCAATAACTTCACTGAACAATGAATTAATTATTTTATTCCAGTACTTTCTGCCATCTTTCACGCAACTTCATAATTATATCTTCCCTAAATCTTTTATTCTTTTGAGCTAAGAACTGTTCCAGCTGTCTTTTGCAGTCTTCTATGTGATTGAAAACATTTCTTTTTCCTATTAATAAAATTGTATAAAGGCTGAAACAAGAAAATCTAAAAAAGCAAGGTCTGGTAAATTAGCCAATGAATGATAGTTTTCCAGCTAAGCTGTAACAGTTTTTGCCTGGTCATCAAAGAAACAGACAGTCTTACATTATCCTGATGGAAGACTGCATGTTTTCTGTTGACTAATTTTGTACACTTTTCATCAAGTGCTGCTTTCTGATGGCCTAATATGGATCAGTACTTGTTGGAAGTAATTGGTTTTCTAGAAGGATCTCATAATAGAGGATTCCTTCCAATCCCATGATGTAGACAACTTTGCCTTCTTTACATAAAGACCAGGTTTTAGTGTGATTGGTGGTAGTTCAGTTTATTTCTCCCACAATCTCATCCATTCTGCATTATTGTAAAGTATCCACTTTCCATCACTCATCAAAATTTATTTTAAAATAACTAACATTTTTATTATATTTGAGCAGATAATGATATGTGAAAATATAGCCAAGATTTTTTTTTACTTAATTTATGTGAAGCCCCACATCAAATGGATGCAATTAACCAAGAAGATGCAAATGACTTTCAAGCCTTAATTTGAATATATTGAGTATGTCAGCTGTCTTTCATTGTTCTCAATGAAAGACTCTGTTTGATCACTATCATCTTCCACTGGTTTACCTAACTGTGGAGAATTAATTGTCCAGTGATAAATCCCCAAGATGAAATCTTAGAAACCATATTTGACATATTTGATCATTCACAGCACATTCTCCACACACTGCATACATTTTTGTGTGCTTTAGTTGCATGCTTATCAGTTGCATAGAATGCTAATTTTTAGTTATCTTGAATTATCAATATTAAAATGGCTACATCAATTTTCACAAATATTGATAAGTCTTTTAAAATAACAATGATATGATAGCTATTATACTACAAACTAACAAAATTGTTTCAACTGAAGTTAAAGCCAATTAAGCACAACTACATCCATCTTACAGAAAAAAAAAAAATGAGCTTTATTTGGGAAACAAGATATTCTTAAGTAATTAACATGTTAAAATGCAATTCAAAAGTATTAATATTAGAGTCTGCTGCCTCAAGCAAAGGAGGCTGTTCTGCTGAGTCAAAGGTCATGATTATCAGAATTCAGGGATCAGAATTGGTCCTACCAATTCTGCTCCAGTGTTTTCTGGGTCAAATCTATTCATATCAGGGGTTCCCTGAGAGTGGGCTATGGGGGTTTCCCCTGGGCACCTGAGCTGGCACAGAATAGACATGGGAAAGACTTGCCACTGTGGCCACATTCACTAGTCATTGCAAGGTGAATCAACACATTCGGTACCAGCCCACAATGAGGAGACATAAATTGTTTCTTACCAGTATTGACCTTACTTACACATGGCTATGATTTTGCTATTGGACAGTTTCTGTTACAAGGAGGTTCCAAGGTACTGATGCCTGATTCCCTAATGTGAGGTCTTCTAGGACCAGTGAACCTGGTAATCCAAGAGGGATGAGAACTTCATGATGGGAACAAGAGCATGGGTCACCTTGAGTCATTTAGATATCCTGGGAGTAGACAGGAGAGTGGAAAGATGGAGGGCAGATTCCACCTACTGGGCTTGGTTTTCATGTGTTTCAACCAGCTGACTCACAGCAGTAACTTCAAGAAGACACTATATACCTAACCGAGTCCATGGTGTAGACACCATCCCCCTAGGAAGCTCTCCATGCCCCAGTACAGTGCACATTACAGTGAACCAGGACCTATAGAACATGGTGTGGCACAGGGTGATAAGCAGGGTGATTCCCCCAAGACAGTTGTGGAGACAATTTGCAGAATGTTTATTTTATCTCTATAGTTATACCTGAAATGGATTAGAGGTTCTACTTCTCAGAAAGAGATTTCTCCAAGGATGGCACATGTAGGGATCAATTAAATTCAGGCTATGACCACTGGCTTATTCATGACAGTCCACACAGCTCTGGACCAGCCTTATAACAAAAAGTTACTGTACAGGTGGTGGGTTTTCACTCTATTCCCCTTTGTGGACAAGGGTGTATCTTCTAGCAGTGGTAGAGAGGGCTTAATCTGGCCAGGGCAGAGTTTTGTCCTTTTTATAATTGCTTTTAACTTGGGGAAGAAACTTGTAGCACTCAAATGCTTGACAGAGACATGCTGATCAAGGTCCATAGCCCTCACAAGCTCTGGCACACATAGAAACTCACCACAGTTGGGGCAGTCTAAGGGGATCCAGAGTGTGCATGGGAGAGGACAAGGACAGATGCCAAATCTATTTACAGGGGAGCTACAATACTGACAGTTACACCTGACCTTCTAACACTCATATTGTGATGTCCATTTACATATGGGGCTAAATTTGTCTAGGAGGCTGATAACCATGTGGAGGAGAAAAGACTGAATGGGCCTATGTATGTTTGTGGTCCTGGAACAAACACAGACATTAGCAGCCATTGCCTGTGATATTTCTAGGTGTATCTGGCTCACATGAGCTGTTCCTGGACAATGTAATAGGTGATGCACAACCTTGTTCAATGTAGTGAGCACTCTGCGTCCACAGGTGTATACAACTGTTCAGTGTAGGTAACAGTAGACACAAACATCCATTCATGCTCTCATCACAGCAAAGTGGTCCTGCAACGTTATGGGGTGTATCCAACTTTGCCCTGGACCAGGTTCAGGAGAGTGGGGGGGGGGGTAGTGTGGAGTGTCTGGTCCAGATACTGGCCCAGTGTTAGCATATATATGTTCTTGGCATGACCCAGGCCAGCCCAGAATGCTGTGTTTATTACTGAAATAATATGACCGTCATCCTCAGGACACTCACACATATACTGAGGCATGGCCCTCTCTGGGGGTCTTCAAATCAATAGCTCCCTGTATAGCTGGAGGACATGCAAATAGGGCCCCTCTGCTCATGAAAAGCAGCTTAGCCCTGACCTTGCATCTCTGGGCCAGGAGTCCATCCAAGATCCCCAGGTGTTCCCAGTGCCTGGTCAGGACAGAACACAGACCACTCATTATGGATTTTGGGCTTAGCTAGGTTTTCCTTGTAGTAATTTTAAGAGGTAATTTGTAGGAGGTGGTGATGGCTGACATCAAAAGCTAAAACTGAGTGCTGGCAAATCTGCACTTGATTGCTTGCTTCTGAAAATCAGAGGCAGGCCAGTGGCTGATGGCAGCCAGAACCAGTGGGGGTTGAGAAGGGAATAAATAACCACAAATTTCAGCTGAATATTGCTGTAACTGTTGAAGAAGAAACATTTACCTTTTAGAGAGCCTGGGAACAGGACAAACTTTGTCCACAGTGTTCCCTTAAGCCTGCAAAACATCCTTAAGCTTCATCTAACCAACCCTATAAAATAAATGCAGAGACCATGTTCAGGGTCATTGTCTCTCCATCCAAGGGCAATGCTCCACCTGGCCCCCACTTTTCTCTAAACTGTTGAAGTTTCTCTAAACTCTGTGAAGGGATAACTCACCGTCTCCAGAGACAATACCCAAAACACACTGTCCCTGTAATTGAACAGCCTGAAAGCTGAAGACGTGGCTGTATATTACTGCATGACAGACATAGTGAGAGGAAGTCAGCCTGAGCCCAGTCACAAACCTCCTGCAGAAGGGGTTGTAACCTTCAGAAGGTGGTCAGAGTCCAGGAACACAAACACCATCCCAGTAACAGGTGCAGTTGAAGGTTTGTGCTGTTTTCTTGTGTGGGTTCCTCTTCCTGTAACAACTTCCCTCAGGGATCCTCTCTGTATTCCTGAACCAGCACTCACCTTTAAAGTCTCTGAGTTAAAAAATATATTGTCAAAAAACATAAAATTTTCATATTGGCAAAATACAGAGACTCTTTCAGACACTGTCCTGACCACCTCCAAAAAATCATCAAACCTTCTGTGCCACATCAGCTGAATCCAATAGAGTCTTTGCTGCACGGAAAGTGCATTCCAGAGTCACACTGCTCATCATTCAAACTGGCCACTAACAGGACTTGCACATGCTGGAAATCAGGCAGAGGGACCTATGACAAAATCTGATTGTATGGATGCCTGACAACCAAGGTCTTAAAAAATCAACTTTCATCCAGACATATGAGAGGGGCAGAGTCATGGAGATGGGCAGAGAGGTGAGGAGATGTGGTGTGGCTCAGAGAGGCAGACAGCAGTAGCAGGATGGGCAGTCCCACACTCCAGAGTGGTGGATAAACATTAGAAGAAATATCCAGGGAATGAGCAATCCCAGCACCAGGTTTGACCACATAGCACAGGGTTCCAGCACCCAAGAAATTGAACACAATAATTTTTGACTGTGAAAAAACAGTTGGGGTTTTACAGTGTGAAAGAACTGCCAGACTTCAAGGAGAGTTTGTTTAAAGGGCCCACACAGACTTAGAACACATGCGTCCCACCCACTATGGGAGTCACCATCAGGGCACAGCTGAAATGGCACCAGTCACATACAAAATGAGTGTGAAGTGACTGGAAGCATGGTGAATGCCAAGCACACCTCCAGAGCCAGGCAGCAGCATTTTCTCCTCTCTGACCCCTCGACCCATGCAGAGCCACAAACTGGTGGCAATCACCTAATGCTCCACCCAATACAATTTACAGGCATTATTATAAGATAGGGAGTCAAAGAAACTCTAACCAAAACATAGAAACAAACACAGGGAGGCTGCTGAATTGAAGGGAAAAGAAATATGGACCAAGTAAACAACAGAGCAAACCTCCCCCACACATACACAGGGAAAAAAAAAACACACACACACACAAACAAACAAACAAAAAACAAAACCAAAAAAACAAACAAACAAACAAAAAACTAAGCAAAATAAACATAAACCAAAAATTTGGAATGCAAGGAGAGAAAAACATTCAATCAGAACAGCAGGAAGAAAAGATAAAAAAAAAAAAAATGAGGATATATTTATTGTTTTATCCTAGTGAGTAACATCAAGATTTTCCATAATCAAATTTCTTTAAGTTCAGTCTTGTTACTTGACAAACTCTACTTCTTTCTTCATCTAAGTAAATGGAGCCATGACTAAGTTTCTTCTGTTTCCAGATTGTCTGAATCTTGTTTGACCATAGAGTTTGGAAAATAAAAACAAAATGAAGCAGTAAGGCTGTTGCACATTTAGCACCAATACAAGACTTGGGTGCACTGTCTCCTTCATAGAGTTCATGCTTCTGTCTCCCAATGATTCACACAGACACTCCAGCTTCTGCAACACTGGCTCCACATACTCTAGTGTCACATTCTGTTCTTAGTTCATGTTCTTATCACTTTATAGGAGAATTAGGGTCATATGGAACTTCCTGTCCCCTGACAATGAACCTCCTACACTTAACTCATCCTCTGGTCATGAGGGTTGAATTCTGTTGGTATGTTCATACTTGGAGACTTGCTAAGACACCTCTCATTTTAAATACATTTTTCTTTTTAATAAAAATATAATCTACTAGGTCATGTATCCATCTATTGGGCCAGTCAAGTATGTGGGGAGGGTATAAGCTTAAATGTGGGGAGTAATTCTTAATAGATATGAATCCTTGGATGAGTCATACTCTAGGTCTTTGTTATTTATACCACTGTCAACCTCAGATTTTCCTATAAAGTAGGAGGACAGGTAAATAGGGCCCTTTTGCTCATGGAAAGCAGC
The DNA here is from genome assembly GCA_004026585.1 of Noctilio leporinus. Taxonomy (NCBI): domain Eukaryota; kingdom Metazoa; phylum Chordata; class Mammalia; order Chiroptera; family Noctilionidae; genus Noctilio; species Noctilio leporinus. Next base: position 12,881 of record PVIW01007512.1, read on the forward strand.
TCAGCTCCTACTTTGCTGCTCTGGGATGGGAGCCCCTCCCCACCCACGATTCCCAGGTGTTTCCAGTGCCTGGTCAGGATAGAACACAGACCACTCACCACCGAGTTTGGGTTTATCTAAGTTTTATTTATTGCAGTTGTAAGAGATAAGTTATGGAGAATGAGAGACACTGAGTATGAGAGTAGATATGACTGAGTGGAATAGTGAATAGATGACAGGTTCCTGACCAGGGCATCTCTGTGCTTAAAGTTATCCAGTTTGAGGTACAGATGATGGAGTCTGGAGTGGGGGTAGATCTCTGGATTCATCATTAATACCTACTGGATGAACTGTGTCTGCCAGGCTCCAGGAAAAGTGTTGGAAAGGGTCTCCTACTATAATGCAGATTGAGGGACCATGTATCATGCAGCTTATGTGAAGGATCAATTCACCATCTGCAGATGCAATGGCCAGAACATGCTGTATCTGCATATGAGCAGCCTGAGTGCCAAGGATGTGGCCCATATTACTGTTGAGAGACACAATGAAGGGAAGTCAATCTGAGCCCAGAAATGTACCTCTGCAGGAGACAGGAGGGCTGGTCTGCAGGAGTGCTCAGGACACCAGAGGGCGCTGTGGTACCCTGAGCACAGACAGCAGCCCCAGGAGCAGGTGTGGAAGAAGAGGCTTCCTTTTAGGAGCAGGAGTTTCCTCAAAGCTCTCAGCTGCATTCCAGGAAAAATCTTCGTTCTTTGGGCTTTGATTTTCCACATTCTAAGTACAAACAGCATGGAATAAATCAAATTGCCTGTAGGTGAGATTCCACACTGTGTGCCAATTTTCTTCCTTGGCCACAAACCACCTGAGGACTCCCATCTTCCCTGTGGTGGACACGTTCCAACAAGAAGGGTCCAACCCGTCCAGCCCCATGTGCTGTGCTCAGGTTTCCTGTCTGCCAACATGCACACAATGTCCTCACACATGTCCTTTCTGACAGTTACACCTCACATGGCAGGGTTGTGATCATCCCTCAAGATGTCCACCCCTCAGGTCTCTGTCTTTCATTCTGCATATTACCGTTTTGCTCATCATTTACTGGGTGGAGGTGTAAATACACCTTAATGTAACCCACTGTCACATGCCAGCCTAATCCTCCCTAAGTCTGACCTAGATCCTGAGGTCCCTGGGTCTGGGGCCCTGCTTACTCTTCCCTGCTCCCTCAACATGACAAGTCAAAGAAGAGAGATGAAGGAAAGATGTACAAAGTCATGTGTCCCAACTCCATCCTCCCACATCCCCTGCATGTCTCTGTCCACCACAGTGTCCCTGGTCCTTGCATTTGTGGGAATATTAGGGTTTTAAATTCTGTAGGATGTACCTGTCCTACATAGTGGAAATGTGTAATTTTAAATGTTCATGTAAAATTTTTAAATTATATATTTTACATGGCAATGTATATAATATCTTTAAATATTTCATTTTATGTTTTAGAGAGAGGGGACCAAAGGGAGAAAAGTGGCAGAGAAACATCAATTGATTGCTTCTTGCATGGCCCCAACTAGAACCCAGCCCCAAGTTAGGCATGTGCCCTGACCCAGAATCAAACTGAAACCAGTGACCATTCTGTTCACAAGCCATGCAAGACATAGCAGCCAGGACTGAAGTACTATGTTGTTGGAGACTCTTCAGATACCCAGAGGTCTGGACCTCTAGCCCTGCAGCCTGTTGTCAGCATGATGTGTGTCACTCACATTGCTCAGCCACCACAACTCTGCCCTGCCCTGCCCTGCTTTGGGTGAAAGGTGCAGGGGAGCATTTGGAAAATGATGGCGTGGGCTTCCTCAGGGGGTCAGAGGTGCTGACCAACTATGCTACCTCCTTTTGGACTAAATGCCACTGAGCAATCACAGTCTTGACATGGGGAAGGAGGCTCTCTAGGATGGCACCAGTGTCCCTAGGTGGACAATGAATTACACTGTCAACCTTATGCCCACAGCCTTGCCTGTGGGGACCTGGCTGTGTTTTGGGGAGGAGCACACCATTTCTCTGAACCTCATTTGTTAGAGGTTTACAGAATGAGGATGGTTTCAGTCCTCAAGAGCCCTGCTCAGTGGACCTGTCAGGAATTGGCCTTAAAGAATGGTGGCAATGATCCCTAATGCACAGTCTGGGGGCCACAGGTCCAGACCAGCTACTGACCGGGTCTCCTCTCCAAGCCAGAGGTTGGGCTCTGAAAGATTTACAAATGCTGGAGAGATACCAAGCTTTATGTCAGAAAGTTGGTCAGAAAATGCCCATGCCCCTCACTCCTCTGTGATTCAGGGCAGGGCACTGCACATGTAGATAAATGTGGATTTCAACTCCATATATGGCTGGGTGGTTTTGAAAATATGGTCCTCTATATTTCCAGTTGTTGCACAGGGGTCAGAAAGCTGCTTAGTTTTCCATCAAATACCACTTCCTTGAGTGTAGGGGTCTGGACAGTTTGCACATTTGTGGATACTGTTCAAAGGAGGGCATCTGGGGAAGGTGTACATGTGCATAAAGCCCACCCTCTTTTACACCATGGAAAATCACGTGGTGTCACTGACCTCATTCTTGTTGGAAGAGGTCTGCTGTGGACACTGCCTCCAGCAACATTCTCATGCAATGTGGAGGGTTCCCTTTATTGTTTCAAATTTCCCTGAGGTTTCATTTTGAAGGGGAGCTCTTATAGTTTATGTGGGCCACAGAACCACTGCATGTGCTGTTGACACAGACTTTCCATCACTAGAGAGGGTACCAGGTCTCACATGACAAACATCAGTTGGGTATGTTCCCGGTGTAAATCCACCCCAAAACACAAGGACCCACCTATCAGGGACAGATGAAATCCAGAATGTTCCCACAACTGACAGATGAGTGACATTGGTACGCTTTAGACATTCACATTTAACATCACTGTCAGCATAATGAAGGGCTTTGTAGTACCTATCACTTGTACACTGTCCAAATTTGCGTCTCTCTGTATTTATACTGAAGCAGGCAACTGATCTGTTCAGCGCATCTTTGCCAAAGATCTCCTTGCAGTGCAGTGTGGTGAGTACACTTTGCATAATAGCAGGTGCTGTCTTTAGTACATGGGGTTCCATCTCACAGATAAACATCTTGAAGGCATGTGAAATCATACATGAAGTAATGCTCTGGAAGATCATATATGATTTTGGCCTGAAGAGCATCCTCAGCAGGTGAGTAGGTACACTTTGTGCAACATGTACTTGTGAGACAATCACTTCCAGTTGTTAAGGTGCAATCACTTTTGCAGAGTGGATTGCTGTGAAACTGCTTGAAGGTTCCAGTCACACTACTCTCTGTCATTGTCCATAGAGGTTCCATAATGAACAGATGTGAGGCTTTCATTTGAATACTCAAATACACTATTGTTGGTGCAGTGTTTTCCACCATAATTATCTATATTTGCTGCATGAACCATGGAGCAGTTACTGAAGGCATCTGTCTCCACAGGTACCTGTCCATAGGTAGGTGGCCCTTCTCTAGCAAACATGTTTCCTCATCAAAATACAGACCAAAGCTTCTCCCAAATATTTGGCTGGCTTTAATTGGTAACAATTACTAATGTCTCCACAGAACACCCACCATGATGAGATTATTCCTTTTGCATACACTATGTAGGACTGGGGAAGGGCCAAAATCAAGAGGCTCATTTCTAATCACAATTAACCCTCAACATGGGTGAGGAGGAGTATATATTTTGTTTGTATACATGTTATAAAACATTGTAGGCACCACATCCATGGTGGTTGGATCTCTTACACTGTGATTAAGATGCTGATGTGGTACCCAAAACCAAGACTTTGGAACACGGAGTCAATTAAACAATGTAGATGTCACATCAGGATAACTGTAGCCAGAATCCCTCCCTCCACAGGTGTGTATTTTCCCAGGTCACTTTTATCTAAGAGAGCACATTCATGTGTTAGTGCCACATGCTCACAGTTTTGGTTGGCTTTGTGCCATTTTTGTCTGTTTCTATATATATGAACCCCTTTTGCTCAGGTGGTGAAGATGATTTGTTACTCTCTTACCTACCTCCAGGAGAATAAATGCAGATTATGTGCTCCCATGTCGCCATAAGAATAAACTTGGTATGAATTCCCTCTTCAATACTCCACTGTAGTTTTTCAGTCACAATGAATCCAAAGTAAACCTGCCTGTAGTTGAGCTCCTGTGGTGCACTGGATTTACCAAAAATTGAACACATTTTGCCACATTGTTGTATAGGGTATAAACTGAGTTGGAACTCACAAGAGGGCCTTTTACACTTCCTAGATGTTAGAGTGTACTAGTGAGCCTAGAGGCTGTACTGGTGTTCACTTGAGAGAACAAGGAGTGCCTCTCTTTTTTGTAACCCAGCATATATGTGGGTCCTGTTGCATTGGTGCCTGCCACTATGTGAGGAACTAGTGTACAACCTTTGGAAATCCTTGAGGTGTTTATTTCATAAGCAAGTCATCCAACTTCATAACACCTTCCAGGCCCCCATAGCACATGTCCATGGTGACTATGGAGAGAGAAACTTCCTCCAGGTAGCCATGGCAGTAACATCTAGGAAGGACAAAGGGGAGTCATCCATCTGCAAAGCTCTCTGGTCATCCTGAGTCATCATCACCAGACATCAGAGCCAAAATAGTTTCTTGTGCCTCATGTGCCTGACATCTCTCTGGCCCCCAAAACGCAGGCTGTAGGAGAGCCAGCCTGGTGTCTGAATGCCTTTGTGTGCAGCTCCTTCCTGGAATCACCACCTCAGGGAAGATGTAGCACCATGAGGGGTGACCTTGAGAACCCTGGACTATAGCCAACTACACCCAGAGATGAGGTAGCAAGAGGTGAATCCTCAGGGTGATCAAGCCCTCTGACCATTCATGCCCCTGCTCAGTACAGTCAGAGGGAATGGAAGAGGGGAGGACCCTCAGTGAAGCCAGGTTCCAACCATCTGCCTTGGCCACTTGCTACCAAGGGGACAGTAATAGAAAACCTATCCTGGGTGGATCATTTGAGGGAACTAAGTAACAGTTATAGGGTGTGGCAGAGGGCGTGGCTGGACATGAATTCAGATGGGAAGTTAGTGTGAGCCCAGACAAACACCTCTGTAAGGGTGACAGGAGGGCTGGGCTGCAGAAAATGCTCAGGACATCAGAAAATATCAGTGATACTTATGGGCATTCATGAGCACAAGGAAACATCAGCGCCACCAGTAGGTGCAAAGAGCACAGGGGGACATCAGGGCCAGCAGAGGGTGCTCAGAGCACAACAGGACACCAGTGCCACCTGGGGGCACTCAGATCACAAGGAGAAATCCGTGGCGCTAGGGGTCACCCAGAACACAAAAGGACATCAGTATCACCAGGAAGCACCCAGGACTCCAGGGAAATCATTGCCACTAAATGGAGGGGCTGAGCTAAGAAGCTGGTTTCCAGAAGGGTTATAGAATGGCTTATTTTTTTATTGTCCCCTGGGGTAAGTCCTGCTTTCTTTTATGTGTTTCAAATTTCTTTCATTCTCAACAGGCAAAAACATAGGAAGTATCTGTGTTTGAAAATATGGTTGCTTTCTCATCTGGGTCCTTATTGTCACCCTATTCCTATGTAATCTGCTTTCCCTGGTTGGCAAACAGAATGTTAGGATTTGCACTGTGCCTTGGCTGAGAATGATTCCCCTACACTCCAGTGAAACACTGAGTTGGCAATTCTGAATCCATGTGCTGAGTCATTTTCTTCTTCACACAGCAAGGACCATCTCAAGGATATGGGAATGATCAACAACACACTTTCTACCCTTTTTAGGGAAGTTGGACATTTAACTCTCATCCACATGGATGCACATTGATCTTCAGGTTTCAACTATTTCTTTTTTTTTTTAATTTAATTTTATTGTTGTTGTATTACATCCATCCCCTTTTTGCTCCCTTCTGTATTAACTATTTCTGAGGCTCACGTGTCTTCTGGATGGAGAAGCAAGGAGCCTGGTGGCCAGACCAGCTTTCAGTATGTCCCCAAGACAGAGAAAGGAGGCAAACCCAGAGATGGAACCCTGTTGCTGGGACATGGACAGCATCACACAAGTGTCTGAACGTGGTCCTGGAGATCTCAACAATTCTCAGATTCAGGGGTAGAAACCACCTGCCTCATGAGGATCTGATTCCTTCCCACCTTCTGCTGTTTGTCCAGGATCCCCAGGAACCTGCCCCATCATCAACTCTGTCTCTTACTATCAAACACCCACTAAGTCTATCTTAGGATGAAGCTCAGTGTGGCTGGGACTCCACTCTCTTCTTTCCAGCCCCAGTATATTTTACCATTTTTAAAAAATAGTTTATTTATTATTTCCATAGAGAGGGGAAGGGAAAGAGGCAGAGGGAGAGAAGAATCAATGTATGGTTGCCTTTCACCTGCCTCCAGCCACAGACCTGGCTGGAAACCTGGCTTGCAACCTGATTATGTGCCCTGGCTGGGGAATGGAACCAGCGACCTTTGGGTTTGCAGGCTGGCACCTTATCCACAGTGCTACCAACCAGGGCATATTTTACCTTAAACACACTCCCATCCCCCTCATATCCATCTCCTAGGTCAGACCCCCTTGATAACCCATGGTCAGGTACACTCAGGTGACCTGGAGTGGGTCTCAGCCCCATTTTTGAGCCCATGAGGTGCGCAGAAGTGATGTCTGATCACTCAGACCCTACAGCAGGACAGGCCTGTGTCAGGTGGAGACACACTGATGACTGGCCTCAGAGCATCTGCAACAACTCCCACAAGAGCTGAGAGAACCACCAGGTGGCCCCATCAGCTACAATTCCATGGGCCATTGGAATCAGAAGCAGTCAAAGAAGGGCTGGGTGGCCTGGACACCTGGAATGTTATAAATGTCCCCATTGACAGGACCAGGGAAATAGCTTTCAGTTCTAAAATTGCAGGAACAGTTTGAAGCAGCACAGAGAGAGGAATTCACAGCTTAAAAACTGATCAAAGATAGTTTAACATACAAGAAAAGAAATGACATAAGTGTCCTACCTAAGGAGTTGGACAAAACACAAAGATTCTATATTAAATGAGTATATGTTGTACTATAGAGATATAAACTAATTTTGTCATTTATTTACAACATTCTCCAGAAATATCAATGAAATTTATTGTATTTACAAAGTCTACCACAAAAACAAAAGGCTCCATATGTCAAACCAACCAGATGTACTCATTCTAGTTTTTGGTCTACTCAGTCAATTCTTACATGTGCCTCCATGTTGTAACATGTGCTAGGATGTCAACTTCAACCTATGTTCACTTCTGTGTCACTCTGCACCACTTCTCCCTTGCCTTCATCCTCAATGGGCATTTTTTTCATCTTGAAAGCATTGTGTGGGTTTGGTTCTACAGGTATCTCTACTTCACACTTCTTCAAACCTTCAGTTTTTCCTCCAAATCCTTGTGGCATTTTGCAATGTCCACTGTCAAGATTCACCACAGCAAATGGGCCATGCACTTCCTGAAGGACATACTGCTTTCTTCCTAGTTTGGCAAATATAAATGAATCTACTATGAACACTATGTGCAGATTTCTGTGTGGACATATGTAGTTTTTACTCTCCTTTGGGTAAATACTGAGAAATATGGTTGTTGGACCCTTTGTTGAGAGTTTGCTTAGTTCTGTAAGAAACCATCAAACTATCATCCAGCATGACTGAGACACTATGAACCCCCAACAAAGGTGACTGAGAGTAAAGTTGCTCACCAGCCCTTCACCTGTGCCTTGTCATGAAGTGAATGCTGGATTCTCCAGGGCTCCAGGCTGTGCCCTATGCCAACTTCATGCGAATTTTACCCCCCTTCTTTAGGTGACTCTCCATCTCTGGCAGTATGGGTCACCCCAAATATATTATTCAAGATATTTTGCTACCCAAGCTCTTTGGCACTCTCATAAGGTTCTTGATAGAACCTTGTTTATTTCAAAAACATGTTGGATTTGAGTGATATTGAAAGAAAACTATGAATTTTATTACGGAACAAAGTTCATCTGAAGATCAGTTGAATTTTCTGTCCACAAGTACAGTGTATGGACTATCTCTTCTGTTACTCATTTAAAAAATATATATATATATATATTGTTGTTGTATTACATCCATCCCTTTTTTGTTCCCCTCTGTCCCCGTCCCCACCTACCCATTCCCCCCAAAGTCAATACCACCTGTTGTCCATGTCCATGGTTCCTTTATATTAGGTTCTTGTCTAAGCTACTCCCCTTCCTTGCCTCTGCCTCCCTCCAACCACTTTCCCCTTGACCACTGAAGGTCTATTCATTATATTCGTATATTTGGTTCTGTTTTGCTTAGTTTTGTTCATTATTGTCCCATAATGGGTGAGATCATATGATATTTGTCCTTCACTGACTGGCTTATTTCACTAAGCATAATACTCTCCAGTTCCATCCATGTTGTTCAAAAGGGTACAAATTCCTTCTTTCTTTTTGCTATATAGAATTCCATTGTGTAAATATACCAAAGTTTTTTATCCAATCATCCACTGATGGGGACTTAGGCTGTTTCTAGCCCTTGGCTATTGTAAATAGTGCTGCTATGAACATAGGTGTACATAGGTTCTTATGAATTGGTGTTTCAGGATTCTTTGGGTATAGTCCAAGTAGTGGAATTGCTGGACCAAAAGCAAGTTCCATTTTTAGTTTTTTTAAGCAAACCCCATACCGTTTTCCACAGTTGCTGTGCCAGTCTACGTTCCTACCAACAGTGTAAGAGGGTTTCCTTTGCCCTGCATCCTCTCCAGCACTTGTTGTTTGTTGATTTGTTGATGATTGCCATTCTGACAGGTGTGAGGTGGTATCTTACTATGGTTTTAATTTGAACTCTCTGATGACTAGTGACGTTGAGCATTTTTTCATATGCATCTGGGCCCTTTGTATTTCTTCCTCAGTGAGTTGTCTGTTCAGGTCCTTTGCCCATTTTTTAATTGGGCTGTCTGTCTCTCTAGTGTTGAGTAGCATTAGTTCTTTATATATTTTGGAGATTAAACCCTTGTCTGAGGTATCATTGGCAATTATGTTTTCCCATACAGTTGGTTCCCTTTGAATTTTGCTGATATTTTCTTTAGCTGAACAGGAACTTTTTAATTTGATATAGTCTCATTTGTTTATTCGTTCTTTTATTTCCTTTGCCCTTGGTGAAGTATCAGTAAACATATTTCTGTGTAGGATATCCGAAAGTTTACTGCCTGTATTTTTCTCTAGGACCTTTATGGTGGCACTGCTTATGTTTAAATCCTTTATCCATGTTGAGTTTATTCTGGTGTATGGTGTAAGTTGGTGGTCTAGTTTTAGAAAGAGGGGAAGGGAGAGAGGCAGAGAGAGAGAGAGAGAGACATCAATGTATGGTTGTGTTTCACCCGCCTCCAGCTACAGACCAGACTGGAGACCTGGTCTGAAACCTAGTTGTGTGCCCTGGATGGGGAATCGAACCTGTGACCTTTGGGTTCACAGGCCAGTGCCTTAACCACTGTGCTACCAGCCAGTGTCCATCATGACTTTTTGAACAGGTTTTCCATACCATGTTTCTCTTCTCCTTCTGGTATCCCTATGATACGGATGTTGTTATGTTTCATGTTGTCCTGCAGCTCTCTTAAACCCTCTTCAGTCTTATTCAGCCTTTTTTGATTCTCTTGTACTGTCATGGAGTATTTGTCTACATTATCCTCCAACTCGCTGATCCAGTCCTTTGCTTCCTCTAGCCTACTGTTGATTCCTTCTACTGTATTCTTCCATTCAGAAATTGTATTCTTCATTTCCTCCTGGCACTTATTGATAGTTTCTATGTCCTTTTTCATGCTGTTGTAGCTCTCAGTAAGTTCCTTGTAACTTCCCTGGAGTTCTTTGTAGTTCTCCTGGAGTTGTTTATTGTTTTCTTTGATGTGGCTGAGCTCACTGAGCTTCTCTATCATTGTTCTTTTGAATTCCTTATCTGATATTCCAGGTGCCTCTGTTTCATTTTGTGGTCTTTATGGGGATTCTTCCTTTCCTTTTGGTGATGGACTGAGTCTTTTTTTCCCCTTTTTGCGTGCCTGTTCTTGTTTGCATTTATTTTTTTGTGTTTTTTCCTTGGGTTAACCTGCTTTGCTTCCTTGCCTTAGTTGAGCACCCTTTTGTGATAGGATATTTGTGGATTTCAATGTTGCAGTCTCCCAGATTTTCTCCACTTGCTGTTCTCGGTGTGTCCTTTATTTGGACTGTCTGGTTATACCTGGACCTGTGGGCTTCTCTCTTGCTGGTCTCCGCTGCCTGTGGGCTGTGGTACCCTGCATCCAGATGCTGACCACTCCAATTCCTAGGGATCTGAAGATGTCTCTCACTTCCTATCTTGTCCTCTAGCTGCTCTGGTACTCGAGAACACCATCAGTACTGCTCTCTACTCTGTCACCATCTTCTAAAACCCCCAAAGTCTACCTGTGGAATCTTTAAACATTTAAATAACTTCTACCCATAAATATTTAGGTATTTTAGAAGATTATATAATCTGTCTCTATCATGTCCTGTGCTTCCTGGAAGAATATTTAAAGCCATAGTTTGAGTAACACTCTGGTCTTTAAAATCAGGAACATTTTCGTCATGTGACTCAAGCTAAGTCCAGCAATCTCCTCTTACCCAGTTTCAAAGTCACACCCAGATTTGTGGGTAATTTTTCATTCACAATCACCCCTGGTACCAGAGTCTATGGCTGCTGTAATCAAACAGCAGGGGCAATGAAGGCTCACCAATTTCTGGGTAGTTTTATATCACAAAAAACAGGACCCATTAAAGAACCTCATTATAAATTAAGCTTGACTTAAATTGAATCAATTTTTCCCACCAAAGATTCCATTAAGGAAGTGAAAAGAAAAAAATATAAACATAACCTGGCTCATGCCTTGTACTTCCTTGTGGTTCCTCGGCGAGAGAGTCTATCACCTATACAAGTTAGTAACAATCTGCTCATGAAAATCAGGCATATTTCTCTCACATGACTAAAAAGAATGGTAACACCCTACTCTTACATCTCCCCAAAGTTCCTCCCAAATTTGTGGTCAATTTCCCAGCGACACTCACCTCCTGAAACCAGAGCCTGTCTAGTCCCTAGGGCTGCTATAACCAATGATAATGGACAATGGAGGCTGGCAATTCTCTTTGGCCTTTATAAAAACCAGTAGAGGACCCATTAAAAATAGAGATGCAGCCCTGGCTGGTAGCACAGTGGTTAAGGCGCCGGCCTGCGAACCCAAATGTCGCAGGTTCGATTCCCCAGCCAGGGCACATACCCAGGTTGCAAACCAGGTCTCCAGTCAGGTCTGTGGCTGGAGGCAGGTGAAGCGCAACCATACATTGATGTCTCTTTCCCTCTCTGCCTCTCTCCCTTCCCCTCTTTCTAAAAATAATGAAATAAAAAAAAATAGAGATGCATAGTAATTTATTAAAATTAAAATTATTTATCACACAAACCATACAAATTTTTATTCATAGAATTGAAAGAGAAGCCTCATCAGAGAATATAATTCTAAACACTATGCATGCTGGAAGATAGTATTTACTATACAATAAGAAGAAATTGTGATTGTGGAGAGCCCAGCAGCATCTGACCACAGGGGCCATCTCCAGAAACAGGACGCAGGGAAGACGGGAGTAAGGACTTCCCATCACTGTTCAAATTCCCTTTCCTGTAAGCAAATCTGTCCTAGGAATGCTCATTTTCTTCACTCTGAACCCCAATATCATTGACAACACTAGCCTGAGAAAACAAGTCAGTAAATGCCCTTTTAAGATCATGACAACATATCAAAATTCTGATGGTAGACATTCATATGTACTCTTTTTTTTTTAAAGGTTTTATTTCTTATTTTTAGAGAGAAGGTGAGGGAGAGAGGCAAAAAGGGAGAAAGACATCAATGTATGGTTGCCTTTTACCTCCTTCCAGCTACAAACTTGGCTGGAGACCTGGCTTGCAACCTGATTATGTGCCCTGGCTGGGAATCGAACCAATGACCTTTGGGTTTGCAGGTCAGCACCTTATCCACTGTGCCACCATCCAGGGCCAGATGTACTTTTTAAATTTTTAAAATTTTCATGTAAAAAACATGATTACTTCTGATGTAACTGGTTTGATGTTACAGCAACGTGCCCTGGGTTTGCGTAACAATTGATCACTGAGGGAGTAGTGGACATAATTACAAAATTGCCAAAATCAAAAATCAAGAATGCCATACCTGTTTGAGATTTGGAGGTAATTACTTAGATAAAATTGATGTCACAAATACAGAAAATATTGTATTAAATATGATATCGAGCTTTATTTTTCCTTACACTAAAATAAACATTATTGCGTATTAAATTATGATGTAAATTTTTGAAAACTGTAAATGTAGTATAGATATATTTGGGCTTCAGAAACAGAAAATTCTAACAAACCAGTTTAAATATTTTTGAAAAATGTAGGAGAATTTAAAAGTTTCAAAGATTCTTCTATCCACCACCATTTTATGTGCAATTTTCCCATAAACCAAGTGATCCCCTAATCCTGACTTATACAGTGAGTGAGTTCAAAGGGACTCCCAAAGGAACCCAGAATTACCAGACAGCCTATCCTCAGTTGCTCTCACCTTATATGGGAAATGGTGCCCTGAATGCAAATTTCTCTACCAGCTCCAGGGTAAATCCTCCCCTGGGCAGTAGGGGCTCCCAACTGGCTCCTCACACAGGGCTGAGTTCTCTGGAGAAGTCACAGCTGTGCTCTAGAAGAAGATAAGACTGCTGAGTGTCCTCCTGTGTTTGGTGACAGTGCCCCAGGGTGAGTGTCTCTTGTGTTTGACACTGGTTCTTTGTGATGAAGGTGACTGATTGTGACTGACGGACTGATGCCATTTCTCTCCAGGTGTCGTGTCACAGGTGCAGCTGCAGGAGTCAGGCCCAGGACTGGTGAAGCCCTCCCAGACCCTCTCCCTCACCTGCACTGTCTCTGGTTCCTCCATCACCAGTAGTGATTATGGCTGGAGCTGGATCCGCCAGTCCTCAGGGAAGGGACTGGAGTGGATCGGGAGCATAACTTATAATGGAAACACTTACTACAGTCCATCCCTCAAAAGCCGGACCTCCATCTCCAGAGACACATCCAAGAACCAGTTCTCCCTGCAGCTGAGCTCCGTGACCACCAAGGACACGGCTGTGTATTACTGTGCCAGAGACACAGTGAGGGGAAGTCAGCCTGAGGCCAGACAAAACCCTCCCTGGAGAAAACAGGAAGGCTGGGCTGCAGCGGACGCTCAGGACACCAGGGGGCGCAATGGAGCCAGAGATCAGAGCAGGTGCAGGTGGGGCCTCAGCCCCAGGTTCCTGTGCTAGTCTGGGGTTTGCTGTTCATCTGACTCTTGCCCCAGCTTCTTCTCCTGAGTCAGGATTAAAACGCTAACAACAAAGACACCCCAGCCTCAAATGGCACCTCCCAGGGTCACCTGCCATCAACTAGCAGAGCAGTGGTCAGTCCCGACAGAGTAGAAAGAACCAGTGGTGGTGGTCATGGTCACAGTGCCCTGTGAATAGCACTGATGCTTCAGCCCCTGTGCAAACCCAGATGGGCTGCCACCCAAAGTATCTCCAGATGTTGAGTCTGATGGTGCCCATACATCAAGGGATCCGACTGAGCTCATTTCAGACATCATCAAGTTCTCAGGAGGGCTGCACAGGCCTTTCCAACACTGATGAAGTGGCTTCCAAGAGCTGGACCAGGACCCTGGGTCAGTCTGTGTTGTAGTCAGAAGGTGAGAGTAATGGATGGTTCTTGCGTTGGGCAGAGACTTTTGTAGACTGATTCTCCCATGATGGCAAAGGAGTGATCACCAAGTCTTTCTTGTCAGCTTGTCCAGATGAAGGCAGATGCATGCAGGAGGGTGAAGATATGTAGTTCCCAGGTATACAGCATCACAGTCCGGGTTCAGACTGCTAAGTGCCCCTGACAACAGCAATAGAAAGAGAATCAGGTTCACATCAATCCACAATTATGAACAAGCAATTAAGAACAAGTCAGGGATCAGACAGGATTCTTGATGGGACAGTTTTCATCTCAGTTTTCACTACCAGAAAAATTTATCATATTATCAATGGTTGTGGATCAGCTGCCTATTTCCAAGTTTTGCAGCTTCTGGGGGATTCAGGATTCCTGAGAAGACTCCCTGCACAACAAGTATTCTCAGAGTTTTGAAGTTACATTTGTTCCATTACCTGTAAGGTATGAACCAAGAGATGACTCAGGGGTTTTGCTGCAGCCTTTGTTGTTAACCCACACACTAAGCTTTCCCCGTGAACTTCCTCAGCTCTTTCCCTTGATTTCTCATTCAGCAGATAAATGTCCTAGTGATGGATGTTGAAGATGCCATTAAGGATCATGTGGGGAAAGACTGTCTGACTCTGCTGAGAGGGTGAAATATGTGGGTCATTTTTAATGTAGGCATCCACCTGTAGACAATGGTTACCCACACATTACCTTTGTATTTCTATGAGCCATTTTAAGACAATGACCTAGATGAGGCATATCACACTCCTTGAGACTTCTCTGTGACCCTCACATTACCCTCACTCCTCAATTTCCCTGAAAATCTCTTCCATCATGGTATCTTATTTCTTTAGAGCCCCAGATTAGGGGTAGGATGTGTGCCCTATCCCAGGTCTACCAGGATGAAGCAGATGTGACCCATAGATGGACAGGTCACTGTTAGACCCAGAGCCCCATCAGCCCTTCCCCCATCACAGAAGTGGTATCTCTTACTCTCCATTTATCTTAGTCCTATTGCTTTTAGGATGGACAGGAGACCATGACAGAGGACCATCAGCCCACTATGGAAATTATTACTGTTTGGCCTACCTCAGCACAGCCTCTGTCACAGGTGCTTCCTATCAAGTTCATGTGATCACATGTTAACTCCTTTCATCTGAGATTTTTGTACTCCTCTGGTGTGAGCCCCCTTCTTACTGATCAGGAAAAAAAAAAAACACAGAAAAAAAATAAAACATGTATTTGCAAGCAAACTGAATTCTTATGAAAACAAGAGAGATGGAATAGGAAACTCAATAGCAAAATGTGCTTCATCCTCAACACAATATATCATCCCCTTTACAAAGAAGAGAAAGTAGAAAGATGCTAGAAAACAGATGAGCCTTGGATACACAATGCCCAGGGAAACATGTTATTCTCAGAATCTCAGAGGCTGTGTGTTTCCACATTTGGGAGATGGTGGGTCATGGACATGGAGACAGAGCTGAAAGGGGTGGCTGGGGCAGGAAACAGAAAATTGGGTGTTATTACTTAATGGGCAGAGAGTCAGGTTGGGAAAGTGAGAATTCCTGGATGTGGATGGTGATGATGGTTGAACAAAAGTCACTCACATGGTCCAGGTGAGAGTGGGGATGATGCTCATGTGCTGGTAACAAGGGAGAAGGAAGATTTCATGTCATTACTATGAAAACCATGACAGAGAGAGAGAGAGAGAGAGAGAGTGAGAGAGTGAGAGAGAGAGAGAGAGAGAGAATGGAGAATGTGTATATTTGTCTGTGTTTCATTTATTGTGCAACAGAATTAGGACCACATACAGTGATACATTGATGGGACATGCAAGCACAGGAACCTGAGGACAGCAGAGTCCCCCAAATCCACCAAGAGCTTCTGGACTCAAGAGTGGAAGCTGGTTCAGTGCATCAGGTTGATCCAGGGAAGGCACTCCCTGAAGAAACACTGGGGTTTAATAAGGCCAGTTCTCTGCATCCTAAGATGTTTAAACATATGGTTTCCCAGAAAATGCATCCTGAACTCAGGGTTCTGCCTTTCACTCTGCACTGAGAGGTCTGTGCTCTTTGAGGGAAGATGGGACCATCCCCTGCTGGGTACATGCTGGGAAGCTGGGGGTGCATGGGACCCAAAATCTCAGAGCTGCTGCCCCAGGAGCAGGTGCAGAGACCTAGAGATAATTTTCTTCTGAGGTCCTGGGTGTTCTTACTTTCATAAAAACAAAAACAAACAACAAACAACAAAAAAATTAAAATTAAAATAATGGTTGGACAGGAGGTGACTGTAAATATCATATTTTATCACAGAATTACAAATGATAAGATGAGAGAAGAAGAACCAATGGGGCTATTGCTAGGGCCACTTTATAGCTGAATGTTGAGGAGCTGGAGGCAGTGATCTTGTTTTCAATTTAATCAGTTCTGCATTTTGGAGACAGCCTGATCCCAGGAATAAGAGCTTTAAGTATTGAAGCAAAGATCTGGTCTAAGTGGTCTATGTGTCGCTCAAAGGTATGTTTTCAATGAGGAGCATGCCCTATAGGAGCCTGTTTCACGTGTGCCATATCTGCATAGACCTCAGGGACCTTGCAGGGGACACATATGCTACAACACTGTTTAGGATTTGGAGCCTCAGACTCCTTCTGAGCATGGTCCCTATGTTCTCTCTCTGTCCTCAGATGGGGTAAAATATTCAGTTATAAAGTGCCATGCTTCATGAATATGTAAATGAGAAGAGGTGGACTAGGTTAAATGTTGGTCTGCCTATGCCCTAAGGGCATCAGTCACAGCTACATCCTCCCCTACAGAGGTCCTGATGGCAGAGCCCCTCACCATGGACTAGATCTGGAGAATCTTCTTCCTGGTAGCAGTGGCTACAGGTAAGGGGCTCCCCAGTCCCTGGGTTGAGGAGGAGACCAGGGAGAGTCAAGGGCCTATTACACACATTTTTGTCTCCTCTCCACAGTCATACACATACGAGGGCAGGTGCTACAGTCTAGGGCTGAGCTGTGAAAGCCTGGGACCTCAGTGAAGGTCTCCTGCAAGGCTTCTGGATATACCTTCACCAGCTTTGGTATCAACAGGTCCAATCTGGAATTACAATTGAATTGAGATGAAACCATCCACAATAACCAACAGAACACCACTTGGAGAGAAGCTTTATAACCACGGACTGAACAAAAGAGGTCACTTCATCACAACAAATCTTGGAGAAAGTGTGGTGATATGAGAGGCCTGGCTAGGCTCCCACTGATGGCAGTTGAAGGGACAGAGAAACATCTCTGCAGCCGGTGGTTGCAGATGAGGAGAGTAGGTTCTAAACCCCCATTTGGATTTCCCAGAATACAGCAATAAAGCTGAGAATAAAACAGCATTCAGCTGTGAAAAAAGTCTGCCAGGCTATGCTGGCTAGAAAGAGAGACGGAGTTCTCTCAGGTACCGTGCAGAAAAAAACAAAAAAAAGAAAATACACTGTCACTCACACTGGGCTCCAGCAGAGGGAGGGCAGAGTGGTCTACATACACTTAAAGAAAGTTTGGGGTGTAGCTTTTAGGAGAGAAATGAAGGAGCAGTCCACAATATCCCAGCGCTGACTCATCCACATACAGCAGGTAGACCAATCCTCTCCAATTTGTCGTAGCCTGAAGGAACGCCATAGCCACCCTCACAGAAATTAATACTCACTGCCCAGGTGTACCTAAGCCTGACTGCTGATCACAGACTGATTGAATTAACAACTGAAAAATACAGACAAAGACAGTGGATCTCCAAAAGGCTGACTAGGCCCAGACCAAGACACAAGCTGACATCATGAAAGGCACATCCAGGAAATAAAGAAAGTAAACATCTGCTCTGGCTGGTGGCACAGTAGGTACGGGACCAGCCTGAATAACTCAAAGGTAACTTGTTTGATCCCCATCAAGCACATAATGAGGTTGCAAGCCAGGTCTCCAGCCTGGTCTATAGCTTGAGTCAGATGAAAAAAAGGCAACCATACATTGATGTGTCTCTCCCTATCTGCCTCTCTCTAAAAATAATATATAAAATCTTTTAAAAATGAGTACATATGCATGTCTATCATCAGACTTTTAATACATTGACATGATTTTAAAATGATCCTGGGTGACAGACTATTGCTGGGAGTGGAATCTAGAAACCAGACAGGAAATCTTGGGGCTGCTGGAAGCCACATTCCACATCTATGGCCAGAGCACTCGGCACATGCAGGAGCTCCTCAACTTCTGGACAGCTAAACAAGGTCTGGCCTGATTAGTATGTGGGTGAGTTATCACATGGCATGAGCGGAATCTAAAATCTTTTGTGGAATTCTCATTTTAGGGCCTCAATATTTCCTTCTCCACCACCACCTCCATTCTAAGGGAAAAGATGTTTGTAATTTGCCCTGACTAAATAATCAGATATGACATGTTTTAAAAATCTGGGAGGAAAATAGGGAGTCTGCATTAGATCCAGTGTAAGCCTTGCAATATCACAGTGGAGACCCAGGACATCACATTGAATCTCTGTGACATTTCAGTGAAGGCTTTATAACATCACAGTGTAGATATTCAAAATCAAAATGGAGTTTTGTGATATGATAATGAGGTTTCATGACATCATTGTGGCTTTGTGACATCAACATCAGGCTGTGTGAAATCACATTGGGCCCTTGTGATATCATGATGAGGTTGTGTTACATCAGACTGAGGGCTTTAATTACATCACAATGAGGCTGTGTATCATCACAGTGTGGGCCTTGTGACAACTGTGTGAATATGTGAAATCACAGTGATGTATTACCACATCACATTGAAGCTGGGTGAAATCATAGTGAGGAATTTGTGAAATCACAGTGAGGTTGCATCACATTATAGAACATTTTGATATCCCTGAGAATTTATGGCAGTGGTGTGAAATATCAGTGGTGCATTATTACTTCACATTGAGGCTGTGTGATATCACAATGAGAGCTCTGTAAAACCAAAAAGAGCATGTGCAAAATCAGAACGGAGCTTTGTGACATTACATTGAAGTTGTTCTGACATCAAAGTGAGGCTGAGTGAAATCACAGTGGGTCCTTGTGATATCTCAATGCAATTATGTGACATCACTGTGTGGGTTGTGTGACATCACAGAGAGAATGTGTGAAATCACTGTTGAGTTTTGTGATGTCACAATGAGACTCTGACATCACAGTGAGGGATTTGTGATATCACAGTGAGGATGTTTGTAATCACAATGGAGGTTTGTGAAATCACAGTGAAAGATATGTGACATAAAAATATGTGAAATCATAATGGGTCCTTGAGATATTACTGTGAGGTTGTGCAACATCACACTGAGGCTATGTGACACCACAGAGAGAGTTTTGTTACATCATTGTGTGGATATGTGAAGTTGCACTAACATTTTGTGACCTCACAATGAGGTTGCATGACATCACAGTGAAGGCTTTGTGATATCAAAGGGAGGCTGTGGGGAATCACAGTTGGTCCCTGTGATATAATGATGAGGTTGTATGACAACACACTGAGGATTTCCGACATCACAATGAGGCTGTGTTAAATCACAATGAAGGCTTTGTTACATCACAGTGATCATGTATAAAATCACAGTGGAGCTTTGTGATATATCAGTGAGTTTGTGTGTGTTCACATTATATGCATATGAAACAACAGTGAAGTGAAGCCTTTGTGGTATCTCAGTGAGCATTTGTGAAATCACAGTGGTACAGTATAACATCACTTTGATGCTGTGTGACATCACAAAGAGGGTATGTGACATCACAGCATGGATGTACAAACTAACAAGGGAGTTTTGTGACATCACAGTTAAGTTGTATGACATCAAAGTGAGGCTGTGTAAAATCACAGGTTGTCCATATGATATCATGAGGAGGTTGTTAGATCACATTGAGTGCTGTGTGACATCACAATGAGGTTGTATAATATTAGTGTGGGCTTTGTGACATCAAAGAGAGAATGTGTGGAATCACAGTGGTGCATAATGATATGACATCAGGGCTGAGTGACATCACAGTCAGGGCTTTGTGAAATCACAATGAGACTATATCACATCACAGTGAGAACATTGTGACATCACAGGGAGAATATGTGAAATCCCCATGGTGCATTATTATATCATATTGAGGCTGTGAGACATCACAGTGAGGTGGTTATGACATCAGAATGAGAATGTGAGAAAACATGGTGGAGCCTTGTGACATCATAATGAAATTGTGAGGCTTTGTGATATCAATCAGAGGCTATGTAATGTCACAGTGGGCCCTGGTGGTATCTTCTTGAGGTTGTGTGACATCCATTGAGTGTGTGCAACAGCTCAGTGAGGCCATGTTAACACACAATGGTGTCCTGTGATATCACAATGAGGTTATGTGAAATCACATAATAGGCGTATGACACTACAGTGAAGGCCTAGTGATATAAAAGTGAGCATGTGTGATATTACAGTGAAGGCTTAGTGATTTCATAGTGAGGATGGGAAAATCACAATGGAACTTTGTGACATCACAATGAGATTAACATCACAGTGAATGCTTTGTGACACCAAAGTGAGGCTGTGTGAAATCAAATTGGGCCCTTGTGATGTAATGATAATGTTGTGTGTCATAACAGTGAGGTTCTGAGAAATCACAATGAAGGCTTTGTGACATTATACTGAGAATGTGGGAAATCACAGTGATGCATTATGACATCACATTTAGCCTTTGTGACATCATAGTCAGGCTTTGAGAAGTAACAGTTTGGGCCCTGCCTGGTAGCACAGTGAATAAGGCACCGGCCTTCAAACCCAAAGGTCACAGGTTCAATTCCCCAGCAGGGCACATAACCAGGTTGCAAACCAGGTCTCCAGTCAGGTCTGTGGCTGGAGGCAGGTGAAACGCAAACATACATTGATGTCTTTCTCCCTCTCTGCCTCTCTCCCTTCCCCTCTTTCTAAAATTAATTAAAGAAAATCTTTAAGAAAAAAAAAAGTAACAGTTTGCATGAAATCACAGTGAGAATTTGTGAAATAATAGTGATGCATTATGACATCATATTAAGAATGTGTGGCATCAAATGAGGGCTTTGTGACATCACAATTTTGGGTGTAGGAAATCACAATGAAGTTTTGTGACATCAAAATAAGGTTTTGTGAAATCATAGGGTGTCCTCACTGCATCATGATGAGGTTGTGTTACTTTGCAATGAGGGCTGAGGTTGTGTGACATTGCACCATGGGCTTTGATATATCATAGTGAGTATGTGAGAAATTACACTGGAGCTTTTCCACATCACCATAAGGCTGTGTGGCATCATCAGGCAGGATTTTTGACATTACAGTACGAATCTGTGAAATCACATCGAGGGGTTTGTGACACCGATGAGAATGCATAAAATCACAGTGAGGCATTGTGGCATTGAAATAAAACTACATGGGATCACAATGAAGGTTTTGTGACATCAAACTAAGACAATGTATTATCACAATTTGTCCTTATAATATCATGGTAAGCCAGTGTGACATCACAGTGGGTGTTTGTGAAATTAAGTGAGGCTTTTAAAACTTTTTAAAATTACAATGAATACTTTGTAACATCTCAGCATGGATGTATGAAATTTCAGTGAAGGCATATGATAACATAATGAGTGTTTGAGAGATCACATTAGAATCCTATGACACCACACTGAAGGCTGTGTGATATCACTTTGAGCATGTGTGAATTCACAGTAGTGCATTATAACATCAAACGAATATGTGACATCACACTTGGGGCTTTGTGGCATCACAATTTGGATGTGCAAAATCAAAAGGGAGCTTGATGACATCACATTAAATTGTGTGACATCACACTGAAGGTTTTGTGACATTAAACTAAGGCTGTGTGAAATCAGAATAGGTCCCTGTGATATCACAATGAATTTGTGTGACATCACAGTGAGAGCTTTGTGACATCACAATCAGTTTGTGTAACATCATAGAGTGAGCTTTTGGAGATAACAGTGAGAATGTGTGAAATCACATTGGTGCATTATGGCATAACATTTAGGTTTTGTGATGTCACAGTGTGGCTTTATGAAATCACAATGAGTTAGTGTGACATCACAGAGAGAATTTGTGAAATCACAGTTGGGTATTATGACATCACATTGAGGCTGTGTGACATAACAGTGATGGTGTGCAGGATCAGAATGGATCTCTGTGACATCACATTGAAGACTTTGTGATATCAAAATGAGGCTGTGTGAAATCACAGTGGGTCTTGATAATATCACAATGGGGTTGCAGCAATCACAATGAGTGTTTGGGTTATCACAGAGAGACTATGTTAACTCACAATGAGTTAACCACATGTGGCCTGAGGTATCAAAATGAGGTTGCATGACATCACATTCTAGGCCTATGACACCACAGTGAAGACCTTGTGATATCACAGTGAGCATGTGTGAAGTTATAGTGAAAGCTTTGTGAAATCACGCTGAGCAAGTAAAAAATCAAAGTGGAGCACAGTAATGAACATTGAGGTTGTGTGATATCACAGTGAGGGCTTTGTGACATCACAATGAAAAGATTAAGATATCAAAATGAGGTTTTGTGAAATCACAGTGAGTCCTTGTGATATCACAAGGTTGTGTGACATCAGAGTGAAGCTGTGGGAAATCATAATGAAGGCTATGTGATATTACAAGGACCAAGTGTGAAACCACAATAGATGCCTGTGACATCACATTTGTTTGTGTGAAATTACATCCTAGGCCTATAACACCACCATGGAGGATTTGTCATATCAGATCAGCATGTGTGAAATCACAGTGGTGTATTATAGCACCACATTGAGGTTGTGTGAAAACACAGAAAGGGCTTTGTGACATCACAGTGAGAATTTCTCAAGTCACAATTGATGCAATAGGACATCACATTGGCACAGTTTGATATCACAGAGAGGATGCATGAAACCACAGTGAAGTTTTATGACATCCCAATGAGGACACGTGACATCACAGTGAAGGCTTTGTGACATTTAACTGAGGCTGTGTGAAATCACAGTGGGTGCTTATGATATTAGAATGAAGTTGTGTTACATCAGTAAGGGTTTTGTGACATCACAATGAGGTTGTGTGGCATCCCAGTAAGAGCCTTGTGACATCTCAGTGGGGCTGTGTGAAATCAGAATGGATCCTTATGATATCAGGATGAAGTTGTGTGACATCATAGTGAAGGACTGTGACACCACAGTGAGGGTGTTTTGACATCTCAGTGAGGTTGTATGAAATCACAAGGAAGGCTTTGTGACATCACAGTGAGAATGTGTGAAAACACAGTGGTGCACTGTGACCTAACATTGAGGCTGTGACATTGCAGTATGACTTTGTGACATCACAATGAGACTGTATGACATCATAGTGAGGGTTTGTTGACATTCCAGTGAGAATTTGTGTTATCAGTGATGCATTATGACATCACATGGTGGCTTTGTGACATCACTCCAAGGGTGCACAGAATCAGAATGGGTCTTTGTGACATCACTTTGAATGTTTTGTGATATCAAAGTGAGGCTGTGTGACATGGAAGTGGGTCCTGCAACATGAGGAGGTTGGGGCACATCACAGTGAGTGTTTGGGGTACCACAGTGGGTCTGTGTTAACTCACAATAGTGGCCAGTGGTATCACAATGAGATTGTGTGTGATCACATTACATGCTGGTGACACCATTGTGAAGGCTTCATGACATCACAGTGGTAATGTGTGAAATCACAGTGGTGCATTAGGACATCTGTGTCATGACAGTGAGTCAATGTGAAATCACAATAAGTTCATGTGACATCACAGTGAGAATCTGTGAAATCAGTTATTCATTAAGAAACATTGAGGCCATGTGACATCACAGAGAAGATCTGTGACATCACAGTGAGGCTCTTTCAAATCACAATGGTGACCTGATGCTTTGGGATATCACATTGAGGCTGTGTGACATCACAGTAAGGGCTTTGTGTCATCAAGTTGAGGCTGTGTGAAATCACAGGGTGTCCTTGTGATATCATGATGAAGCTGTGTGATATCACCATGAGGGTGTTGTGCCATGACAGCAGGGCTGAATGGCATTAAAATTAAGCCTTCATGGCATCACAGTGAGAATGTGTCAAAGTGCATACATGCATTATGACATCACATTGAAGCTGTGTGAAATCACAGTGTGGGCTTTTTGACATCATAGTGAGGATGGGGAAAATCACAGTGGAGCTTTGTGACCTCACACTGAGGTTGGGTGATATTGCAGTGAGTGATTTTTGCCATAAAGTGGAGGCTATGTGAAATCAGATGGGTCCTTTTGATATCATGATGAGACTGTGTGACATCAAAGTGTGGGTTTTGTGAGGAGTTTGTTACATTACAGTATGGACTTTGTGGTATCACAATGAGGTGGTGTAACATCAAAGTTTGGGCATGGGGCATCACAGTAAGAATGTGTGAAATCTCGTTGATCTTTGTGACATCACTTTAATGCTGTTTGACATCACAGTGAGAATTTTGTGACATCACAATCAGGTTGTGGGAAATCACAGTGAGGGCCTGGTGACATCACAGTGAGGGTGGGTGCATTCACAATGGAGATTTGTGACATCACAGTAACGTTACATGGCATCACAATGTTTTGTGGCATCACAATGTTTTATAACATCAAAGTGAGGCTGTGTGAGATCGCAGTAGGTACTTGTGATATCATGACTACATTGCCTGTCATCGCACTGTGGGCTTTGTGTCATAACAGTGATGCTTCTGAAATCACAATGAAGGTTTTCTAACATCACAGTGAGAATATGGTAAATCACAGTGGTGCATTATGATGTCACATTGACTGTGCTGTGTAGCATCACAGTAAGGGCTTTGTGACATCACAGTGAGGATGGGTGCAATCACAGTGGAGCTTTGTGACACCACAATAAGATCGTATGGCATCACAATGAAGGCTTTGTGACAGCCATGTGAGGTGGTGTGAGATCATTGCAGGTCCTTGTGATATCAAGATGAGTTTGTGCATCATCGCACCATAGGCTTTGTGTCATAACAGTGATATTTTGTGAAATCACAATGAAGGATTTCTGACAGCACAGTGAGAATGTGGAAAGGCACAGTGGTACATTATGACATCACATTGAACCTATGTGACATCACATTGAGGCCTTGTGACATCACAGTGAAAATGGGCAAAATCACAGTTGAGTTTCGTCACACCACAGTTAAAGCTTGTGATATCACAGTAAGGCTTTATGACATCACATTGAGGCTGTGAGACATCTTAGTGAATATTTTGTGACATCAAAATTAGGCTGTGTGAAATCAGAATGGGTCCTTGTGATACAATGACATGGTGTGGCATCAGAGTAAGGGATGTGTGACATCACAGTGAAGCTCAGAAATAAAAGTGAATGCTAGTGCATTAAGACATCACTTGTTAGGTTGTGTGAGTTCTGAGTGTGGGCATTGTGACATCACCGTGAGACTGTGTGAAATTACAAAGGAGCTCTGGGACATTACAATGAGGCTGTGGGTCATCACAGGGAGGGATTGGTGACATCACAGTGAGAATGTTTGTAATCATAGTGATTACATTATGGCATTACATAGTGGCCATGTGATATCACATTGAGTGCTCTGTGACATCACTCTGAGAATGTGAAAAATCAGAATGGCACTTTGATACATCATGTTGAGGGCTTTATAACATCAAATTGAGGTTACGTGGCATTACAACGGGTCATGGTGCTGTCATGATGAGATTGTGACATCATAGTGAGGCTGTGCTGACTCACAATGGTGCCAGTAGTATCACAGTGAACATGTGTGAAATCCCAGTGGTGCATTATCACATCACATGCAGTCTTTGTGATAGTGCAGTGTGGCTTTGTACAATCAAACTTCGTTAATGTGACATGTCCATGAGGTACCTGTGATATCACAGTGAGAATTTTTGTGATCAGGTTCCAGGAAAAGGGCTGGTGTGGGTCACATACTTTAGTGGTGGTAGTGGTAATTACATATACTATGCCACCTCTGTGAAGGATATTTCACCATTTTTTGAGACAATGTTAGGAACAGGCTGTAGTTGCAAATGAACAGCCTGAGAGCCAAGGACACCACCCTGTATTGCTGTGCCAGAGACACAGTGAGGGGAAGTCAGCCTGAGCACAGAAACCTCCCTGCAGGAGAGGTTGCAAATACCAGGGGGTGCTCAAGGTCTCTGAACACAGGTTCATCCTAGAAGCAGGCACAGTAGGAGGTGTGGGCTGGTTTCCCGGGTGGTTTCCTCTTCCTGTCAGTTTCTCTCATGGAACTTCTCTGGATTATTGAATCCTCACTCACTCTGGTGTCTCTGAGTTAGAAAAGTGGGTTGTCAAGAAAGATAAAATTATCATATAGATGGAAACCAGAGACTTAGACACTGCAGTGTCCACTTCCAATGAACCATGAAGCCTTCTGTGCTACATCAGGTAAATCCAACAGAGACTCTTCTGGACTCAATAGTGAATTCCAGCCCCATGCAGGCCAGTGTCTAAGCTGATGACCAGCAGGACACATACATACTGTACATCTGGCACTTAGACCAATGAACCCATTGCAAGAGGAGAAAGAACCTTAGTGGTGACTGTCATTGGCTCAGCATCATGTTCACAGCACCGATTGTTGGTGCCATGACACTGAGACTGTGTGGCGCATGTCAGGCCAGTGTGGATGCTCAGGATCATGACAAACACACACACACCAAGGGGACATCGAGCATTTGTCACTCCCAAATTTGAAAACTCTGGAAGAATCAGAAAAGGCCCTCAACCAGGCACATTATTATAGTAAATCATACTTAGCAGCCCCCAGTTACTAACTGAGATATGAACCATGGCTTAGTAATGTGTGGTTGAGATTGTCAATGGAATTCTCTCATAAGCTTGCAGGATCTTCAGAATGCTTCCAATAAACTTGTGAGACAGTCCTGCAATTCAGCCTTGTCTAGTGCCTGCCACATTCTGCCCCACACCATAAAATTGGCCTCCAAGGATTTGGGTTAATTCCTATTTTTGCATTTCCAGTTTCCATTTTACTTTTTATTTTTTGGTGGAGTGTGTTTGAACAATGTTTATTTTTCCTTCTCCATTTGAATTCATCTTTTCACCATCCATTTGTTTCTCTTAACACATTTCAGGACAGGTGGGCTGCAGAGACAAGTAGAGTGCATAGGGACCCCAGAAAAGTCCCCAACAAAGCACCACAGCCCACCTGCAGGTGGAACACTCATCCTCACACATCTCCCTCTCCTTAAGCTCTAGGCCCACTGGAAGGGACCCCAAGATTTACTGACACTAGCTCCTGAGCCAGAGCCCAACACCTCTCACATCTTGGTCAGTGCACCCCACTTACACAAATCCAAACCAGAGATCCGGCAAGATGGCAGAGGAGTAAGTGCTCCGCACAGTGGCAAGTGAGCCTGGTGGTTGATCATGGATTCAGTGGTTCACAACTGAGTTGATTTGTCCTGTCTAGTGAACCCTGGGCCTGGTGGTTAGTCAAAAACTTATTGAATTACAATAGAATCTTTCACTCTAGCCCAGTGGCCCCTTAGCCTGGCAGCTGATTACAGATTCATTGGATTATAATAGAATCTTTTGACAAGTCTAGTACCACCTGAGCCTGGTGGCTGATCACAGATTCATTGATTTACACCTGAATCTGCCCCACCAAGCTTCACTGAAGCTGGTAGCTGATACATTAGATTACAATTGAACCTCTCTGTCTAGCCAAGTAGGGCCTGAGTTTGGTAGCTCATTCATTGATTTAAAATTGAATCAGTCTGTCACCCCAAGCTGCATCTGAGATTGGTGGTGGATCACAGACTGAAAAGATTATAACTAAATCAATCCTTCCAGATTGACAGTCCCTTAGCCTGGCAGCCAATCACAGTCTGATTGGATTACAATGAAACCTAAACATGGGGAGAAAAAGAAACAATCCATCACCAAAAGGAAATGAGGACTCCCCAGAAAGATCACTAAATGAAACAGAGGCAAGCCAACTATCAGATGTGGAATTCAAGATAATGGTGATAGAGAAGCTCAATAAGCTCAGCCAGCTCAAATAAAACTACCAACAAACCCAGAGCTGAATGAAATAACTAAGAGATTAAATCTACAATTTGAAGAATCAACAAGTCTAGTAGCTGGTTCTTTTAAAAAATTAACAAAATTGACAAGCCTTTAACCAGACTCATGAAGAAAGAGAGAGTACTCAAATAAACAGAATCAGAAATGACACAGGAGAAATCACAACCAATACTTCAGAAATATAAAGGATTGTAAGAATTTACTACAAACAAATATATGACAAGAAATAGGACAACATGGATGAAATGGACAAATTTCTAAAAATGTATTATCTACCAAAACTGAATCCAGAAGAAGCAGAAATCCTGAATAGGCCAATAACAACTAGTGAATTTGAGGAAGTAATCCAAAATGTCCCAAAGTACAAGAGTCCTGGACCAGATGGCTACACAGGTGAATTATACAAAAACGTTTAGAAAAGACCTAACTCCTATCCTTCTCTACCTATTCCAAAAAGTACAAAAAGAAGGAAGACTCCCAACAATCTCTTTCTATGATGCCAACATTATTCTAATCCCAAAACCAGGTCAAGACACAACTAAGAAGGAACACTATAAGCCAATATCTCTGATGAACGTAGATGCTAAGGTTCTCAATAAAATATTGGCCAAGTGGATCCAGCAATGCATTAAAAAGATCATAAACCATGATCAAGTGGATTTTATTCCCAGGGTGCAAGAATGTTACAACATTCACAAATCAATAAATGTAACTCACCCCATAAACAAAACAAAAGACAAAAGCCATAATATCATATCAATAGATATTGAAAAAGCATTTGATAAAGTGCAACAACCATTTAAGATAAATAAAAACACTCAGCTAAATGGGAATAAAGGGAGCATATTTCAACATAATAAAGGCCTTATCTGAGATACCTGAAGCCAACATCATGTTTAATGGGCAGACACTAAAAGCTTTCCCCCTAAGTTCAAGAATGAGACAAGGATGTCCACTTTCTCCACTTCATTCAACATCATTTTTGAAGTTCTTGGCATAGATATCAGAGAAGAAAAAGAAATCAAAGGTATCCAAATTGGAAAGGAGGAAGTCAAACTGTTATTATTTGCAGATGACATGATAGTGTACATGTAAAACCTGACAGACAACACCACAAACCTACTCTATCTAATACAAAAATTTATCAAAATAGCTGGGTATAAAGTCAATATTCAGAAATCAAAAGCATTTTTATATCAATAATGAAACATGAAATATAGAAGGTAGAACACAAATCCCATTTACCATAGCAACAAGAAAAATAAAGTACTTAGGAAAAAACTTAACCAAGGAGGCAAAAGACCTATACTCAGAAAACTATATAACATTGAATGAAGAAATTAATGAAGATAAAAATAAATGGAAGCATATACCATGTGCATGGATGGGAAGAACTAACATCATTAAAATATCCATACCACCCAAAACATTCTATAGATACAATGCAATCTCAATTAAAATATCAATGACATATTTCACAGATACAGAAAAAAAATATTTCAAAAATGTATGTGGAGCCAAAAATGTCCACAAATAGCCACAGCAATCTTGAGAAAGAAGAACAAGGTAAGAACAAGGTAGGAGGAATACCAGATATCAAACTATACTACAAGGCTACTATAATCAAAACAGTCTGGTACTGGCAAAATAATAATAATTCTTTCTAATCTGTGTGAAATTGGCATGAGAATTTCAAAGTTGTCGCTTACTACTATTGTCCTTCATTTCTCCATATGTTCAGAAATGTAAGACCAACCTTTGAGCTAATTACAATGAGTGTCATAAATCAGGTAGTCCCATATCTGTAATGCACATTGTGAGTGAGAAGAGATGCCTTCCTCACTGGTGCCAAAATGACCAGAGTGCCTGATCTTAATTCATCTCCTCTTATATGGGAAAGGTTTATGATTAGGGTTAGAGTTAGAGTTAGAAGTAGAACTAGGTTTAGGTTTAGAATTAAGGTGAGTGTCAGGACTAGGGTTCAGGTTATTGTTTTGACAGTGTTAGGATCAGGATTAAGCTCAATGTTGCATTAGGTTTACAGTTATGGTTAGGGCTTGAGTTAAATTTAGATGAAGTGTTAAGGTTAGGATTAGGGTTAGGGCTAGCATAAGTGTTGAGGTTCAGACTAGAATTACAGTAACCATTTGGTTTAGGTTTAGGGTTATGTTCAGATCTATCATTAAGGTTAGGTTTAAGGTTAGGACATGGGTTAGAATTAGGGCTTGGTTTAAGAATATGTATAAGATTAGAGGTAGCATAACAGTTAGGGTTAGAATTAGGGTAAAGTTCAAGTCTACTGTTAGGGTTTAGTAATGACTAGTATTAGTCTGAGGTTAGGGTTAAGGTTATGGTTAGGGTTAAACTATCATTTGTATTAGGGTTAGTGCTTGGTTAGTGTTAGCATTAGGTTTAGGGTTATTAAAATTACACTTAGGATTAATGTTAGTGTTAGTGTTAGAGTTAGGGCAAAGTTTAGGTTTACAGTAACTGTTAGGGTTATTTTAAGAATTAGGATTAGGTTTTGGATTACGGTTAGTATTAGGGCTAGTGTTAGGTTTAAGGTTAGGTTTAGGACTGGCATTAATGTAAAGGTTAGGGTTAACATTGCCATTAGGGTTAGGTTTAGGGTTAACATTAGGATTAGGAGTGGGGTAGGGTTAGGTTTAAGACCAGCATTGGTGTTGGTGTTTGGGTTAGAACTAGTATAATGGTAATGTTAGGGTAGAAGCAACAAAAGGATTAGGTTTAGGGTTAGGTTTGCTTTAGGCCTAGCTTTACAAATATGAATAGGGACAAGATGAGTGTAACATTTACACTCATGGTTAGGGTTACATTAATGTGAGCACTAGCATTAGAATTAGGGTTAAGGTTTGGTTTAGGTGTAGGGATAGCATTAAGTTTTGGTTTAGAATAAGGATTATGGTTAGTGTTAGGACTAATGTTCCAGTTCTGGTTAGAATTAGGGTTACTGGCAGGTTTGAGGTAAGCTCTAGCATTAGGATTTGTGTTACATGTAGGTTTAGGGGTAGTGTTAGGCCCATGGTAAGGATTAGGGTTAGAGTTAGCATGAGCATTAGGGTTAGGGTTAGTGTATGGACTAGCATTAGGATTAGGTTTAGAATTAGGGTTAGGCTTAGGGTTCAGACTAGGATTATGGTTGGGTTAGGTTTAGGGCTGGCATTGAGGTTAGGTTTAGGGTTATGATTTCAGTTGCATTATGTCCAGCATTAGTGTTAGGGTTAGAGTTAGGGCTACCATTAGGTTTGGAGTTCAGGTTAGGTTTAGGATTAGGGTTACAGTATTAGAATTACCATTAGGATAGTGTTATGGTTAGGATTAAGATTAAGTTTAGGGATGTGATTAGTACTAGTTTTGGGGTAATTTATGGTTTAGGGTTTATGTGGTGGTGTGACTGGGCCAAAATCATTCTCAGACCTTGGATTGAGCCTAATTCTTAGTACAAAATGATCTCAGGTCTGGGCTGTTTTTTTTTTTTTTTTTTTTTTTTTTTTTGGTTGGTTGGTTGGTTTTTGCAGCTGTCCCTGTTCCTCCATGTCTCTGAAATTTTCTTTTAAATTTCTATTAATTGAGTTGATACAAACAGCATGTCATGGAACCAACAACAAACACTGGAGTGGGTAGATTTTATTGGAAGAAACTTAAGTCCCGTGACACATTATGCTGTAACCATGAAAGAGGGATTGTCCATCTAAAGGAATGATTCAGAACATAGTCAATCTGCAAACAGACACCTCCCTGTATTTTTGTGTGAGGGACTCAGGTAAATAAAGTCAGTATAGGCACAGACACTATGCTCTGTGCAAAGACAAAAGGGTTGTACTGCATGGTGTGCTCAGGACACAAGGAGACAAAGGGAAAATAACTTAGTTACTGTATCGCAGGGGAACTAACCACCCAGAACTAACTGGATCAGCACCTTCTCTTCTGTGGAGTCCCTCATCCAATATCATCCATGTCACCTCCCTCAAGGCTTCTGGCTGTGAACTCAGAAAACTGGGGACAAGTGAGTCATAGGCAAGTGAGATACCACCTCCGACCTGTCATCAGGTCACTGATGAGTGCACCAACTGAACACAGGTTCTCTGGGTTTACCTCTTATGACAAGTCAGCACAGCCTCCACAGTTTCCAGGTAATGGGAGAGCAGAAAACAATAAGGCTGGGCACTCACCAGTCTTCAAGTCAATCATGTTTGCTTTTGTTCTGTTATCAAAGCATGCCACTCACTAGGTAGAGTTATTGTAGGGCCCTTACCATGTGTATGGAACAGGGAGCAAAGGAGACCTGTAGTTGTTACCATTAAAATCAACACTGTGTGTAAGTGTGTGATTTTAAACAGTAGATCTGTGGGATTAGACCCACATGCAGCAATATACACATGGGACCTGCAGGCAGAGGAAACTGAGAACATCAGAGTCCCCAAGCCCTCTGAGCTTCAGGGATCAAAAATGTTATCTGAGTCAATGTATCCTGCAACTCCAGGGAAGGGGCTTCCAGGGGGCTTCACAGAGCCCTGGTTTGGAGGCTCCATGCAGAGTCACTGGAGATTAGTAAGACATTTTCCTGTATCCTGAGATCACTCAACACAGAGGGACACTGAGTGAGCAACCTAAAATCAGGGCAAAACCCTTAGTTCTGAACTAAAAATGGTGAGACATCCATGTCCTGTGAGCCTAGAGAGGATACTCCCCTGCAGGGCATGGACTAGGCAGCAGAGGGCTCACAAAATCTACAAGATCAAAACTGCTGCCCACATGGACATGGTCAACAAGTCAACAAGTGTGATTGATTTTGTGGGGGAGTAGGTGGGTGGGGAAGGGGACAGAGGGGAGAAAAAGGGGATGGATGTAATACAACAACAATAAAATGAGAGAAAAACAAAACAAAACAAAACAAAAACAAAACTGCTGTCCAGAAGCAGGTGCGGAAGGGGGTGGGGTAGTGGTTTCCTCTGATGATCTGGGTCTTCCTCTTTTCACTAAAACATCTAAAATAATGTTAATATGAGGTGACTGTAAATATCCTACCCTAACAGCA
Source organism: Noctilio leporinus (assembly GCA_004026585.1). Lineage (NCBI taxonomy): Eukaryota > Metazoa > Chordata > Mammalia > Chiroptera > Noctilionidae > Noctilio > Noctilio leporinus. Next base: position 45,932 of record PVIW01007512.1, read on the forward strand.
CTTACCAAACTTGAAACAGAATCATGGTCAGTGGGAGTATTTGGATAGCTTCCTTATTTTCTAATTGTAAGCAGGTAAACACAAGGATGGCTTATTTATGTCACTAAGTGTAGCATTTCTGATTCCAGGAATAATACTTCCAGATGGTCACTAAAGGTGTTTTCAATGAGGAGAATGTCCTGTGAAGGCTTGTGCCCCAGTGGGGGGAGTGATGTCAGCACAGGCCTCAGTGTCCTGTCAGGGGAAACATATCCTCACACATGGATAACTCTTGTACCATTCCACTCCCTCTGAGCATGGCACATGTGTCCTCTATCTCCTCCGAAGTGTACACAAGTTTCACCTATGCCTCATGTATATGCAAATGAGAAGAGATAAACAAGGTTAAATTTGTGTTGGTGCCATGAAAACATCAACCTTGGCCACTCCATCCCCTACAGAGGCTCTGGCAGCACAGCCCCTCACCATGAACTGGAGCTGGAAAGACCTCTTCTTGGTGGCAGGGGCTGCAGGTAAGGGGATCCCAAGTCCTTGGGTTGACCAGGAGACTAGGGAAATCAAGGGTGATTTCCAACCACTGTTGTCTTCTCTCCGCAAGTGTCCACACACAGGTGTAGCTGGTGCAGTCTGGGGCTGAGATGAGGCAGTTTAGGGCCTCAGTGAAGGCCTCCTGCAAGGCTTCTGGAAACACCTTTACTAGCTATGGTATGCACTGGGTGTGACAGGCCCCAGGAGAGGGCCTGCAGTGTATGCTGGATCAACACAAATGTTGGGGAATCAGCATATGTTCAGACTTCTCAGAAAGTTTGTCTTTTCCAGGGACATCTCTGTAAGCATCACCTATCTGCACTTCAATGGCCTGAACTCAGGGGACATGGCTGTGTATTATTGCGTGAGAAACAGAGTGTGATGTCCTACAGCATGATTATGTCACAAATCCTGAGTGTAAGGGTAACTCATCTGGGATGAGGATTTGATAGTGTGATTGTCCTCCTGACTTCCTCACAAACAGTATGTATGTGACTCCAAGACTGATGCCACCCATAGGCACATCAGAAACTCAGGGAATGTTCCAGGAGAACAGATGTACTGGGAGAAAGAGGCAGGTAAGATGTCCCTCAAAGTATCCCTGTTATTTACTGTGAGTTGTGCAGGGACAATTGGGAGCTTCTTTGTCCTCTGAATAAGAGATATTCATGGAGGTGTTATCTGGAAATCTTGGTTGGGGTCAAATTTGGGAATTTTAACTGTTGTGTCTGCCAGCAAGTTCTGGAAACATCCACTATTTCTAAACAATTGAATTGTGGTTGGGGGAAAGTAAGTATATGTAAGTTATGGGTGAATTTGTATGTCCTTGTTTCTATCCAAGCATCACACAACATTGTGGCAGCAAAGTCAAGGGATGACCAGTGTTTCAGGTTCCAGCACATTATTTATCCATCAACCCTTAGGGGGAGGTCCTAAAGAGTCTCTTCTCCTGAAACCACAGCCTTGCAAGCATCCCAGTCTGTGGGTCAGTTCTAACGTCTTCACATAGCCGAGAGAAGCATGGGGACATCCTTGTCAGTGGGAGACACACATTGAGCTTATTCTATGTTACTGTGACAACTGAACCAATTATCATACACATTGCACATCTACACACATTTGTACATGTACACTATAGAGGTCAGATCAAATGTGTCAACTCAGAGAGGTTCACTCACCATCCATGATAATTCGTCACCATGCACAGAATTCCTTCTCCCATTTTGCACATTGATCTGTTCAGCGCAGTGGGTTCAAGGATGGACATCCTTCCTGTGTGGCCATGGTAACAGACTCCTTGGGTCTATGCAAATATCAGCAGACTGTGAGAAAGAGATATTTCTTTATGCTTTTTTTTTTTTTTTAAATTAACCCATTATTCCCAGAGAGAAGGGAAGGGAGATAGGCAGAGAGGGAGAGAGACATCAATGTATGTTTGTCTTTCACCTGCCTCCAGCCACAGACCTGGCTTGCAACCTCATTATGTGCCTTGGCTGGGGAATTGAACTAGCAGCCTTTGGGTTCACAGGTCGGCACCTTATCCACTGTGCCACCAGCGAGGGCTGAGATGTTTCTTCTTAAATTAAATATCAAAGAAGCAGATGACTGCAGAATAACCCTCCTACTGCTCCCTGATTACAGCTACATCACATGTTCATCTAGACACAGGTTCCAATGGGGAGCATCAGGCTGAATTGACAATCATGAACTGTTTAATGTTAGTTAAGATCCACAAGCTCCATAAAGGGAGGCTGTTTGAATTATTAGTTTTTCCTGTAACCAACGGGTAAAGGATCAAATGTTCTTCATATCAATTGTGATTGTATTTATATCAGTTGGTTTTTTAAAATTATTTCCAGATAAAGGGAAATGGAGACAGGCAGAGACGGAGAGAAACATCAATGTCTGGTTGCTTTTCACCTGCCTCCACTATGAACCTGGTTGGAGACCTGGCTTGCAACCTGATTATGTGCCCTGGCTGGGGAATTGAATCAGTGACCGTTGGGTTCACAGATCAGCACCTATCCACTGAGCCACCAGTCAGGGATTATATCTGTTCATTGTTATTACTGGTTTGCCTAGATGTTTTTCATAATTAAATTTCTAAAATGTCAAAATACTCCCCAATCTCTACCTCCATCTTCAATTAAGATACCTGGTCATGATTGAATTTTGTCAATGTCAACAATAATGGAATCTTGTTTCAGCACAGAGTGTAGAGAATAAAAACAGAAATGAGACAATGAGGCTGCTTCACATTCAGCATCAAACCCCACTGAAGGAACATGACCTGGGAGCACTGTCAGCTCTTTTGCGGAGTCCACGCTTCTGTCTCCCAGTGATCCACACAAATGCTCCACTTCCTCCAACACTGGGTCCAAGTGCTCTCAGGTCACACTCTGCTATTAGTAGTACATTGACCACTTTGTAGAAAAAATAGGGGCAGATGGAACTTCCTGACTCCTAACACAAATGTCCTGCAATTTTCTTTCTCCCTCTGATAATGAGGGTTAAATTCCTTTGGTGCGTTTATACCTGGTGACTTTCAAAGACATCTCTCATTTTTAATACCTCTTTCTTATGAAAATTTGCTCTTGTAGGTCATGTATCCATATTCTGGGACTGTTGAGTATGTGGGGATGTCATGAGCTCAAACATGGGGATAATTCTTAATTGGCATGGGCCCTGGGACAAGTCACACAATGAAACCCTGTCATTCATGTCAGTGTCTGAACACACAGCCCCGTATATAGTTGGAGGGCATGCAAGTAGAGCCCCTCTGCTTATGAAAGATAACCTAGCCTTGATCCTACAGTTTTGGCAGAAGAGCCAAGCCTGAGATACCCAGGTGTTTCCAATGCCTGGTCAGCACAGAACACACGCCACTCACCATGAAGCTTGGGCACAGATATGTTTTCCTTGTTTCTGTTATAAGAGGTAATTTATGGAAAATGAGAGAAACTGAATATGTGACTGGATATGACCTAGAGAAAATGGATTATTGAATGTTTCTGACCTGGCATCTTTGTATTTGCAGGTGTCTAGTGTGAAGCACAGCTGGTGAAGTCTGAGGGAAGCTTAGTGGAGCCTTGGAGTCTTGGGGACTCTACTGCAAGGTCTCTGAATTCACCTTCAGGAGCTACTGGGTGCATTGAGTGCACCTGGCTCCAGGAAAGAAACTAGGGTGAGTCTCATACACTAATGGTAATGGTCACACCATGTACTATGTCAAATCTGTGAAAGACCAATTCACCATCTCCAGAGTCAAAACCAAGTACACACTACATCTGCAAATGAACAACCTGAGAGCTGAGGACCAGGCTGTGTATTACTGCTGGACAGACGCAGTAAGGGAAGTGAGCCTGAACCCAGACACAAACCTCCCTGCAGGAAACAGGAGGGCTGCAGCCAGTGCTCAAGACAACAGAGGTGCTCAGGGCACACTAAACAGAGGTTTCAATTCAAGGTGCAGATGCAGGTTAAGGAGTTAACTTTCCACACAGCAGTTTCCCTTTGGGGCCTGTACTCCTTTTTTTATTTTGTGCTGACTTCCAAAACATTGAATTTCAGAGACTTGCTTTAATAGGGTGAAAACATTCTCACATAAACATGAGGCATAGTGGCATACATTTGCTTATTGCTATCCTAGTGAATCATCAATGAATCATCAAATATTCTGAGCCATGTGATCTGAATCCAAGCAAAGGTTCTGCTGGGCCCAACATGCAGTCCAGCCCCTACAACTCATAGTTCAAGCCAGCCAGCAGCAGGACACATGTATGTTGGACAGTGGGCACAAGATGTGTATAAACCTAATGCTGGAGGAAAAATACTCCCCCTGGTGACAATCATTGACACCAATAGAAACTGACTTCATATGGAAGTAGAGGGACTCCCACCATACCTGTCAAGGAGGAAGGTTCCCTTTCCTGTTAGCATGTCTGTGCAAGGAATTTCCCCCAAGTCCCAACCCCTGAACCACAGCACCACTAACAACACTAGACTCAAAAAATTTTAGTTAATACACTGACATAAACATTTGTCATATGAAACTTCCTTGTACAAGCAGGAATGCACCTCCTGATGCTTACAATATGCTTACAAGGAAGCAGTCAGTGTGTGAGTTCTGTTTATCACTATGTTAGTACACCTTATTCTAATCTGATTTCATGGTAAGTCAGAGTAGTATAAAATTTTCATTTCTGTTAAACTGGCAACTTGACTGAGGGCTTCCAGCCTCTAGGTCTGTGGTGCATAAATACTTGCTTATCAGCTTTGAGTCCCTCACACACTCTTATAGCAGCCTGAACAGTCTTAGACAAAGGATTCTATTTCTCTGCCTTTTCCAGGTGCTGGACCTCATTCTTTGTCCCTTGACCTCTTCATCCTTCTCCACAGCCTGGGACATGTCACCTGACATCTGTGGCCATGTCTCTTCTTTCTTCTCATGGAGTATAATCTCCTTCTGCCTCCCTCTGTGATAGACATATTATACTATTATATTAAGACCCATCCATATTCCCCTGGAAAATATTTGGATCCCAAAATATAAAAATTAATAAAGCATGACAATGTCCCTTTGCCATATATAATTCAGAGGTCCCAAACACTGTTCAAACAACTGTAGTCAAACTTACTGATCATTGGTATTACTATTCACATTGCTTTCACTAGTTTTTTAAATTTTATTATTCTATTTAAAGTTTTAAAAGAATAAGAGTAAAAAATGAGATGGATGTAATGCAACATCAATAAAATTAAAATTTAAAAATAAATAAATAAACTTTTCCATCACTGACTATGGAAAGAAAAACTCTGCAAATAGCCTTTCCTGGTTGTTATAAACAGTTTCTCCATCAGCTACATGCATCTATAGTATCTCAGTGTCTCTGAGTCCTAGTGATAGCAAAGCATCTTCTCATCATTCAGTCTGCTTCATCTCCTTGACAGTTGGAAAATCAGACTCTCAGGGCCAAGGGAACCATCACTAGGTACACTAAGTCCTCTCTTACAAGGTCTGAGCCTGTGTCCTTTCTTATGGGGTACAATTATATCCATCCTTGGGGTGTGAGTAACACCAGATACAGACACACTCATTCAGGAAATATGACCTACAGTCTCACAGGACATGCCCCACTTTGCCCATGGACCTGGTTCAGGGGAGCTGTGGGGAACAATGAGATGCACACAGACCCTGAAGCTTGGCTGACTACATCAGATATGGTCACTAGCACATGCCCCAGGACAGCTTGGGGTTCTGTGTTTAGTTATTGTAGTGTTGTCAAGACCACCTTACCCAGGTCACTAACACCTGCAGTGAGGCATGGGTCTCTCTGCAGGTCCATAATAGTAGAGCCCCTTGTATAGCAGAAGGATATGTAAATAGGAAAAATAATGAAAAACAGCTCAGCTCCAACTCTGCAGCTCTGGGACAGAAGCCCAGCCCTGGATTCTCAGGTGTGCCCAGTGCCTGGTCATTTCAGTACACCAACCACTCACTGTGGAATTTGGTCTCATCTGGGTTTTCCTTGTTATTATTATTATTTTTTGAGATAATTGATGGAGAATGAAAGACACTGAGTGTCTGAATATGACTGAGAAAAACAGTGGATGCATGATAATTTTCTGGCCTGACATCTTTGTGTTTGTAGGTGTCCAGTGGAATCTGGGGGAGGCTTAGTGATGCCTGATGGATCTATGAGACTCTCCTGTTCTGCCTCTGGGTTCACCTTTAGTAGCTATTATATGAGCTGGGTCCACTACACCCTTGGGAAGGGTCTGGAGTGAGTTGATGAAATCAATCCTGATGGGAGTACCACATACTATGAAAACACTGTGAGAGGCCAATTCACCATCTCCAGAGACAATGCCAAGAACACACTGTACCCGCAAATGGACAGCCTGAGCACAGAGCACATGGCTGTGTATTACTGCACTATACACAGTGAGGGGAAATCAGTGTGAGCCCAGACTCAAAGTCCATTCTAGAGGAGCTACAACCACCAGGGAGTGGTCAAGGTCTCTGAATCCAAGGACATTTCAGGAGCAGGTGCACTGGGAGGTATGGTCTGGTTTCCTTTCCCTGTAACATTTTCCTTCAGGGAAACTCTCTGGAGTTCTGAATCTGCACTCACCTTGAAGTCTCTGATTTAGAAATGTGTGTTGTGAAGAAAGATAATATTCTCACTTGGGGAAAAGACAGAGACCTTTTTCAGACATTGTGTGTCCACTTTGAATTAATCATCAACCCTTCTGGGCCATGTCAGATGAATCCAATAGAGCCTCTGTGGGCTCAACAGTCCATTCCAAAACCACACAGGTCAGCATCCAAACTGTCCACTTACAGGAGAGGTGCATGATGGACAGCAGGCACTTAGGCCAACAGCCATAAAGCCAGAAGAAAAGAACCTTGGTGGCGACTGTCATAGATATGGCATCATGCTCACAGCACCAACTGTAGGTCCACCACACAGATGAAGAGCTTTGTGTGAATGTGCAGAGTGATGTCAAACACACACTCCAAAGAACATAAAAATTATGACTCACATTGTTGAAAAATCTAGGAACAATAGGAAAGGCCCTTCAGTAAATCCAATGTACTTTGATAGAGCCAGGAAAGGGACAGGCACAGGACTCTTATTTTGTCTAGGTGGTGGGGGAGGGGATTCTGCTTATAAGGGATTGTTCAATTTCAGTCTCCCAATGACATTTAAAGAGGAGACACAGCCTTTATTACCAGGTTTTTCATGTGGGAAAAATGGAGAAGATGATGGAAGAAGCTATCAGTTCTCAGTAGTCATAATAAAATAAAACAGACCATGACTACTTATTCCACTGATCAACCATAACAAATGAGTATAAAATAGAGAAAATGGTCATGTCTATAGAAAATAAGAAAAATAATGAGTGATCAAATAATGATGATGATGATAGTGATGGAGAAGTTGATAGTGATGATGATGATGATGCCCTAAGTCAAGGGTGTTGGTGCAAAGAAATTGTGACTCCTCACAGTCTGACTTTTATACAATTTGCAACCTGATGGCTCAGTAGTTTCAGTATCCAAGTGGTACCATCCATAGCTGTCAACATTATTATTGACTTTATTCCCTGTCATTTGCTTTATACTATGTGAAAAATCACTAACAGCTAATTTGTACTTATTTATCTATTTTTATTTTTCACTCAGCCTCCCAAATTCCCTCCCATCTATAACCTCTGGTCGGTTCCCTGATTCTATGAGTCTGTTTCTAATTCTGCTTGTTTCTTTATTTTGCTCTTTAGGTTCCGTATTTTAGATAGATTATATGGTATTTATGTTACTTTGTCTGACTAACTTTTCGCAGCATAATACACTCTAGGTCCACCCATGTTGTCCCAAATAGTAAGATTTCATTTCCTTATGGCTAAGGACTTCACGTTTTATTGTTGATTTAAAATGATGAGTTAATCAGTTCTTTTTTATGTTAATGACTAAGATGATTGGGTGAGTCATTTTTGATTAAAGTGACACAAGACAATTTGAACTTGTTACATGGGAAGAAAAATTAGAACATAGCAAACAAGAATTCTGGACATGTTAGCTCCAGGTTGCTTGATATCACCATCATGTACCTGAGAGGATCATTTCCTAGTGCTGCACACTGATCCACCCAGCCTGTGACTTCATGCCCAGGTGATACCCACCTCATGTGGACAAGGTGACAGCATTCCTGAGGTTCATGTTCAGATAAGAAAATGGGTGAAAGGGGAAGGATGGGAAGCTTCTGACTTTAATGCTGATGAATTATGGGTGAACCTATCTCTTGCATTCCTGATTAGAACTATGTCACTGTTTCCTTTCTGTATATGTCCTGACTGGAGATCAAACCCTCTACTTAAGCATGTCAGTACAATGCTCTAAACAACTGGGCTACCTGGCCAAGGCACCGAATCATGGAATTTTTACATTGATCTACAGAAAAAGCCCAGTGCTCAGGTGTGAGGGACACAGGGGTGTTTTGCAGTGTCCTAGCCATAGGTGAGGAACATGGTTTTGGAAACCTGGTCACAATAGAGGTGACTTTATGGAGCCTGAGACTACAGACCCCAATAAAGATATGAGGAAACAAGCCTGTTGCATAGGGCCTGTCAAATCCCATGGAATAAAACTACAGGTGACAGGAGCTGACAAGTGGATTTCCTAATATCCCTGTTGAAGTGGCCACCTGGTGCCCTGAAGTGAAAGAACATGGGGAGCTTGCACAAGGCAGTTATGGTCTCAATGTCCATGTTTTACTCTTACAACAGTGGAGGAGACAAGTGCCAGAAACCTATTCACCTGCCAGCCACAGAGACCTCAGCTGGCCATGGCACTGATGCCCTTTGGTAATGGCCCACATTGTTCACCATGGGCAGGGCAGGCCATATCCTTTCACCTAAGGAGGCTGTGAATGGGTCCCAACAGGAAGAGGTGTTTGCTCTGCACTGCACATCACAGACCCCATGGCAGCTGCCACTGCTCAAGGGCTGTGAAAGTAGCTCAGTGTAGACTTGGCACCACCATGGGCCACTGAGTTACATTTCTTCATGTGCAGGTCCACACTTTTCTTGCCAAAGCACCTATCGGTGTAAAAGGCACCAGATCAGAAGAACTTACCTTGTCCACACCATCTTCATAGTCCTCTCTCGACAGGAATTGAAATTAGCTATATTGAGACATGTTGTGTGCATATGAGAAGATAAAGGTGTGAGGGCTGGTGTACAGAAATCATGAGTGTGTGCTCACACTCACCATGAGGGGACTAAAGACATTTCTTCTGCACATTCCCTACCATTGTCACAGGCATTGGGAAAAGTGGCATAAGGGTTCATGCAGGTAAGACCACCAATATCAACTCACATGATCTCATCTTCTCTTTTCCTACAGGAATCTGTGGTCCTGGTTCTGCAGGGTGAGGAATAGGTTTCTCTAAGCAAGCGAGGCTCATATAACTACATATTTAAGCATATATATCAGAGTTCCCTTGAGTATAATGGAATGGATTCTGCCTTTACCCCATTTGACACAGTATATTTGACACAGATGACTCCAAAGATTACTTAATGATATTTTTATTTGTAAGTAAATATAATGAAAATATCTTGTTTACAGGTTAGGAATTAAAAAAAAAAATGATAGAAATCCTTCTTGTATAACTTACACATTTGCTTTTCATTGACCTGTTCCAGAATCATCCAGATGTCACCACAAGAAATATGAGCTCTGCCCACTTCTGCTCATGAAAATCACATTTTCTTCTACTCTTGGCTGCTTTGGGGCCCCGCTTCAACACGTCAAAGAGTTTACAGCTTTCAGTCCGTGACATTGCTGTGGGCTCCTCCTCAGCAGGTAACAGAGAGTAAGGCCTTGGGATGGGCTGGGTTGCTGTTCACTCCATGGTGCCCTTGGCCCATTGTCATCTTTGTCTGCCTTGGGGATCTCTAGAGATGACTGAATGGTGCAAAGAAATCATGGAGCACAGAACTGTGAGGCAGACACAACCTCACACCCAGATCCATAGCATCTCCTACCCCCAAGTTTCTGGCTATTGTGTCCACTGGTAACAGAATTAGATAGGATTAGACCTCTAGAAAAGGTTGTGTGTGTCTTGACTTATGGTATTGACAGAAGAAAGATGCAGATTCTATCTTAAGCTTTTATCAAGCACCTCTAAAAACCCATCTCATCACACACTGGAGCATTTTCAGGTTTAATTGAGGACATTGTAAAAGTTGGAGGAGATGTCTCAACAACCACAATAAAAAGACTGAGTGGCTTTGCTGGAGGCATGGACAAAGATCAATGGAACAGGGTAATTGTGATCCAGAGGAGGCCATTGTGAACTAGGGCTGACCCAGACAACACAGATGCAGAAAATCAATGCCCTGCTCTCCACCAAAATTTTGCCTAGTTTCAGATTTGAAAGAATCAGTTAAGAAAATTCACAGAAAAGTTCAAAATGTAGGAATATAATGAAAACCTGTATTTTACAGAGTAGTTGGAACCAAACATACAACAAACATTTACTACTACAGTAGTAATAAGATTGATCAAATTATAAAATTTTCGACATCAAGAATCAGGGACTCCCTATAATATAGAGGCAAGTGCTCAGATACAAAGAACAGCACAATTACTTAAAGCAAAAGAAATGGAAGTTAATGAAGGACTATCCTTTTATAAGAAAAAATTACAGCAAAGTTGACATCACAAGTGGTTTGACAGTCAGTCCTGTGCAGCTAAGGAGATAATACATCCTGAGAAATGCATTGATGGGCAAATTTGTCTGAAGTGAACACCTTGTTGTTACAGCCATTGGCTTATTTTCCTTTTATTTAATTATTTTTTAAAGATTGTATTACTATTTTTAGACAGAGGAGAAGGGAGAGAAGCAGAGAGGGGATAAACATCAATGTATGGTTGCCTTTTTTAACTTAATTTTATTGTTGTATTTCATCCATCCCCTTTTTGCTCCCCTCTCTCCTCTTCCTCACCCACCCATTCCCCCCCAAAATCAATCCCACCTGTTGTCCGTGTCCATGGTTCATTCATACTAGATTCTTATCTAAACTGCTCCCTTTCCTTCCCTCTTCCTTCCCCTTCCACTCAACCTCTTCCCCCTGTCCGTTGAAGGCCTATTCACTGTATTCATATATCTGGTACTGTTTTGCTTGTTGTTTTTTTGTTCATTATTGTCCTGTAATGGGTGAGATCATATGGTATGTTTCTTTCACTGACTGACTTATTTCATTAAGCATAATACTTTCTAGTTCCATCCATGTTGTTGCAAAGGTTAGCAGTTCCTTCTTCCTTTCTGCTGTGTAATATTCCATTGTGTAAATGTACCAAAATTTTTTGATCCAATCATACACTAATGGGCACTTAAACTGTTTCCAGCACTTGGCTATTGTAAATAGTGCTGCTATGAATGTAGGGGTAAATAGGATCTTATGAATTGGTATTTCAAAAATCCTTCAGATATAGTCCTAGTAGTGGAATTGCTGAATCAAAAGGCAGTTGACTTTCAGATTTTTAAGGAAACTCCATGTTGTTTTCCATATTGGCTGCACCAGCCTGCATTCCCACCAACAGTGCATGAGGGTTCCCTTTGCCCCACATCCTCACCAACACTTTGACTATTTGATGATTGCCATTCTGACAGATGTGAGGTGGTATCTTATTGTGGTTTTAATTTGTATCTCTCTGATGGCTAGCAATGTTGAGCATTCCTTCATATGACTCTGGGCTCTTTATATGTCTTCCTCAGTGAGTTGTCTGTTCAGGCATTTTACCGATTTATTAATTGGTCTGTCTGTCTACCTGGTGTTGAGTCTCATTAGTTATTAATATATTGTGGAGATCAAATAATTGTCTGAGGTATCATTGGCAATTATGTTTTGCCATATAGTTGTTCCCTTTGAATATTGCTGGTGTTTTCCTTAGTTGAACAGAAAATTTTCAATTTGATAAAGTCCCATTTGTTGATTTCCTTTGCCCTTGGTGAAGTATCAGTAAAAAATATTTCTGTGTAGGAATATCAAAATTTGACTGCCTACATTATTCTGCAGGACCTTATGGTGGCACTGTTTATGTTTAAGTCCTTTATCCATCTTGAGTTTATTCTGGTGTATGGTGTAAGCTGGTGGTCTAGTTTTATCTTTTTGCATGTTGCTGTCCAGTTCTCCCAACACTTGTGGAAGACACTGTTTTCACTCCATTTTATGTTCCTTCCCCCTTTGTTGGATATTAACTGGCCATAGAGTCCTGTGATTATTTCTGGACTCTCTATTCTGTTCCTTTGATCTATATGTCTATTTTTATGTAAATACCAGACAGTTTTGGTGACAATAGCCTTGTAGTATTGTTTGAAGTCTGGTATTGTGATTCATCCTAACTTGTTCTTCTTTCTCAAGATTTCTGTGGCTATTCGTGGGCGTTTTGGGTTCCATGTAAATTTTTGAAGTATTTTTTCTATTTCTGTGAAGTCTGTCATTGGTATTTTAATTGGTATGGCATTGAATCTGTAGATTGCTTTGGGTAGTTTGGACATTTTAATGATGCTAATTTTTCCCATCCATGAACATGGTATATGCTTCCATTTAATTGTATCTTCCTTGATTTCTTTCTTCATTGTTCTTTAGTTTTCTGAGTACAGGTCTTTTACCTCCTTAGTTAAGTTGATTCCTAGGTACTTTATTTTTCTTGTTGCTATGGTAAATGGGATTTGTTTTTTCACTTCTATTTCTGTTGTTTTTTTATTGGTATACAAAAATACTTTTGATTTCTGGATATTGATTTTATATCCAGCAATTTTGCAAAATTTGCTTATCATGTCAAGTTTTTGATGGAGCCTTTTAGTTTTTTAATGTACATTATCTTATCATCTGCAAACAGGGACAGTTTGATTTCCTCCTTTCCAATTTGGATACTTTTGATTCCTTTTTCTTCTCTGATGGCTATGGCTAGAACTTCCAACATGATGTTGAACAAAAGTGGGGAAAGTAGACATCCTTGTCTCATTCCTGACCTTAGGGGGGAAGCTTTTAGTTTTTGTCTATTAAGTATGATATTGGCTTCAGGTTTCTCATATATGGCCTTTATGATGTTGAGGTATACTCCCTCTAGTCCCATTTTGCTGAGTGTTTTATCATAAATGATTGCTTTACTATATCAAATGATTTTTCAGCATCTATTGATATGAGTGTATGTTTTTTGTCTTTCAGTTTGTTGATGTGGTGTATTACATTTATTGATTTATGAATGTTGTACCATCCTTGCATCCCTGGAATGAAATCCACTTGATCATGGTGTATGATCTTTGTAATGTACTGCTGATTCCAGTTGGCCAATATTTTGTTGAGAATCATAGCATCTATGTTCATCAGAGATATTGGCCTGTATCTTTCTTTTTTAGTTGTGTCTTGACCTGGATTTGAGTTTAGAATAATATTGGCCTCAGAGAAAGAGTTTGGGAACTTTCCTCTTCCTATATTTTTTAGTATAGGTTGAGAAGGATAGGAGTTAGTTCTTTAAATGTTTGGTAAAATTTACCTGTGTAGCCATCTGGTCTGGGGCTCTTGTGTTTTGGGAGATTTTGGATTATTTCTTTAATTTCACTAGTTGTTATTGGCCTATTCAGGCTTTCTGCTTCTTCTGGGTTCAGTTTTGGTAGATTATACATTCCAGAAATGTGTCCATTTTACTCACATTGTCATATTTCTTGTCATATAGTTGTTTGTAATAATTTCTTACAATCCTTTGTATTTCTGAAATATCAGTTGTGGTTTCTCCTCTGTCAGTTCTGATTCTGTTTATTTAAGTCCTCTCTCTGTCTCTCTGTCTCTCTATATCTCTGTCTCTCTGCCTCTGCCTCTGTTTCTATCTGTCTCTGTCTCTGTCTCTGTCTCTGTCTCTCTCTCTCGATGAGTCTGAATAAAGGCTTGTCAATTTTGTTTATTTTTTCAAAGAACCAGCTCCTGGACCTGTAGATTCTTTGAATTGTAGTTTGAGTCTCTAAGTTATTTAGTTCTGCTCTGATCTTGGTGATTTCCTTCCTTCTACTTGCTCTGGGCTTTGTTTGTTGTTGCTCCTCTAGTTCTTGCAGCTTTATGGTTAGATTGTTTTTACAAACTTCGTCTGACATTTTTAGGTAGGCCTGTATTGCTATAAATTTCCCTCTGAGCACTGTCTTTGCTGTGTCCCACAGGTTTTGGGCTGTTGTGTGTACATTGTTATTTGTTTCCAAGAATGTTTTGATTTTATGATTGATCTTATTGTTAACCCATTCATTACTTAAACATATGTTATTTAGTCTCCATGAGTTACAGTATTTTTATTTTTTTTCCTTTGAGATTGGTTCCTAGTTTTAAGCCATTGTGATCTGAGGAGATGCTCAGTATGATTTTAATTTTCCTGTACTTGTGGAGGCTTGTCTTTGGACCTATCATGAGGTCTATCTTAGAGAATGTTCCATGTGCATTTGAAAAGAATGTGTATTTTGCTTCATTGGGATAAAAGACTATGTATATATCAGGTAGGTCCATTTCCTCTAGAGTTTTGTTCAATGCCACAACGTCTTTAGTGACTTTTTGTTTGGAAGATCTGTCCATGGTTGATAGTGGGATATTAAAATCCCTTACTATTTGTGTGTTGCTGTCTGTATCCTTCTTGAAGTCCTCCAAGATTTTCCTTATATATGTCAGGGCTCCTACATTGGGTGTGTATATGTTTACCAGATTTATTTCTTCTTGATGGCTTCTTCCCATAAGTATTATGAAATGTCCTTCTTCATCTCTTTTTATGGCCTTCATTGTAAAATCTATTTTATCTGAAATAAGTATTACTACTCCAGCCTTTGTTTTATGTCCATTTGCATGATGCATATTTTTCTATCCTTTCATTTTCAATCTGTGTTAATCTTTTGTTCTGAGGTGGGTCTCTTGAAGACAGCAAATATGTGAGTCATGTTTTCTTATCCATTCAGCTCCCTATGTCTTTTGATTGGCACATTTAATCCATTTACATTTAAGGTTATTGTTGATTGATAATTATTCATTGCCATTTCCCCACTTTGTACCTGTGTTCCTCTTTGTCTGTTAGTTTCTTCATTTCATTTTATTTTTTAAAGCAGACTTTTTAGCATTTCTTGCAATGCTGGTTTGATAGAGATGTGTTCTTTAATCTTCTTTTGTCTGGGAAACTCCTTATTTCTTCTTCCATTTTGAATGAGAACCTTGCTGGGTAAAATGTTCTTGGTTGCTGGTCTTTGTTTCCCATTACTTGCAGTACTTTTTGTCATTCCCTTCTGGCTTGGATTTTTTCTGTTGAATAATCATTGGATACCCTTATTGGAACCCCCTTATATGTTATTTGCTGATTCTCTCTTGATGATTTTAGGATTCTCTCTTTGTCTTTGAAATTTGCCATTTTAATTATAATGTGCCTTGGAATTAGTCTGTTTGGGTTGATCTTCATTGAAACCCTCTGTTCTTCCAGAACTTGGGTAATGTTTTCACTCATCATGTTAGGGAAATTTTATATCATTACTTATTTAACAGGTTTTCCATTCCTTCTTTGTCTTCTCCTTTTGCTATCCCTATTATATGGATGTTATTACATTTCATGTTGTCTGGCAGCTCTCTTAAAACCTCTTCATTCTTGTTCAGCCTTTTTTTTTTCATTTTCTTGCACTGTCTTGTAATATTTTTCTACATTGTCCTTCAACTTGCTGATGTGGACTTCTGCTTACTCCAGCCTACTGTTGATTCCTTCTACTGTATTCTTCAATTCAGATACTGTATTAATCATTTCCTCCTGGCTCTTACTGATAGTTTCTAAGCCCTTTCTGATGCTGTTGTAGCTCTCAATAAGTTCCTTGTAACTTCCCTGGAGTTCTTTGTAGTTCCCCTAGAGTTGTTTAGTTTTCTTTGAGCTGGCTGAGCTCACTGATCTTCTCTATCATCATTCTTTTGAATTCATATCTGATAGTTTGTTTGACTCTATTTCACTTAGTGATCTTTCTGGGGATTTTTCCTTTTCTTTTGGTTATCAACTGATTCTTTTTTTTTTCTCCATTTTGGTTGTCTGTTGTTGCTTGTTTTTGTTTGTTTGTTTTGTTTTGTTTTAATTTCTTGGCTCACTCTGCTTTGCTTCCCTGCCTTTACATAGCACCCTTCTGTGTTAGGTAATTTGTGGAGTTCAGTGTTGCAGTCTCCTAGATTTTCTCTACTTGTTGCTTTTGAGATGGTCTTTATGTCATTAACTTGGGCTGTCTCATTGTCTTTTGGATTGCTTGTGCATGTTGCTCCTTTTTCTTCCAGTTGGCTAATTGAAAAACACTCATACTCTGTTTTTGAGATGCTCCTAAAATAGAACCACTAGTCCAGGCTAAATAACCGGACTTTCAAAAATATCTTTCTCTTTTGTTCCCACTTTTGACTGCCTATGAACGTAACGATATACCCGTACCCTCCAAGGTAAACCTTGCTCTTAATTATACCCTCAACTCCAACTGACCCAGTCTTAATAGGGATGTAGATATATTAAGAGTGTTGTACAAGGGGAAAAAATGAGTAAGTTCACTAAAGTATAGATAATTTTCTAAGATGCTGAGGAGTAGCAAAGATAGCAGGTGTACGAGAGCGAATACCAACTTATTTATTCTGTAGAAAGAGGAGAGGGAGAATCAGAAAGCTTCAAATACAACTGAACAGTATAAGCCCATATATATATTTGCCCTATCTACCTCCCTGTTTACCCTTAATGATCCATGATTGGTCCAGATGGAGCCAGGACCTGCATGCTTTTAGCAGGAAAAAAAAAAAAAATGATAGAAAGGGTTTAAGTGGCTAGAGAGGGGAGGAATACTTAGATTGAGGTCTGGGAATGAGTTGTAGCAGTAGAGTGACTAGAATTATAATCAAGAGTAGGAGGAGGGTCTTGGGTATTAAGTTGGATTGAGATAGGTCAGGAGTAAAAATATGTGAGTTGGGATACCCTATTGTATAAACAGTATTTACATAAAATGCACTTATTGTGAGGGTTGGAAGTAACTTTTGAAAAGGGTATGTTAGGGATTAATAGTTCATGTAGCTCTTGGTGTAACTCAGGTGCTTAGGATTAGCAGCGATCCATTTCCCGAGTCTGCCTCTTTTTCTTGATCAGGTCTCTGCAGTCTACAGTCTAGCTGTGTGGTTTTGAAGTGGCAGGGCCTATGGTTGTCACAGTCAGGGCTGTTTCTTAGTGTCAGCCCCCAAATAGGCTGGGCTTCCAATAGCCTAGCTGGTTTTCTGTGCTGCGGGCATTTTGGGGCCCTCCCTTTTCTCACTGGTTGTTTGTGAAGACCTGCAGGGTGCTTCTGTGGTGTCCATAGCTGCTCCTCCTCCTCCAGTTTCTGGGGGAGGTTCCTGCCTCAGATGGTCACCTGTTTCCAATGTGGGGTTGCCTGCAACCTCAGTGGTTCCTGTGATGGCTGGCCCTACCCTCGCAGCTCCAGGAGGAGGTAGCCCCTGTCCGCTAACAGCACCTGGTTCCCCCGGAAGAAGGCTAACCCTCCGAGCAGTCCAGCTTTTTGTGGAGTTTTTCACCACTGCCTTTGTGATGTGTGCCTTGCTCCTCGGAGGGTCTGCAGTACAGCCTACTGGATAACACTACTCCTCCCCCTCCAGCTCCTCGAAGAAGCCTTTCTTGCCTTCAATGGGCACACCAGCTGCACCAGCTGGAAGCTCCTGGCATGCAGTTTGGACTTTTCATGTGAGCTGGTGCTAGCGTGGGTGCGCAGGACTGTGCTTTCCCCCATGCCAGGGCTCAGAGCTGCCCTCTCCCTGGTGGCATAGTGGCAAGAATTCAAGTCTTTGTTGGAGCCTGCTGCTGGTCAGGGTGCAAGGGGCTCAGCCTCACCCTTACCATGGCTCCCAGCCACCCTCTCCCCAGTGGCACAGCAGCAGAACTTCAAGTCTTTGTGGGAGCCTGCTGCCAGTGGGAGTGGATGACATTGGGCCTCCCCCCTTGCAGGGGCTCCAAGCCACCCTCTCCTTGGTGGTGCAGCAGCATAGCTTTTGGCCCTCTCACTGTTTGGGCCAGTGCACTTCCCCTCTCCCCTGCTCCTGCTCCCCACAGGTCTCTTCTCCTTAGCCTTTGGGCCAATGAGGAGCTTTCTCTCTCTCAGTGGAGCGAGGCTCTCACACAGTCCCTCCCATACAGGAGTTCGATTCCTCATCCCCTCTGGCATTTGCACTCATTGCCCACACTTCACTGTTCAGATTTCTAGTCACCAGGTAGCCTGGAGCTGTCTTCAATTAGAGTTACCCCTCTGCATAGAGCCGCCACTTCTTGGAGCCAACCTCCGACAAGTGGCCAGTTTAAAACTATATCACCTGCTCTCCTGTAGGTCTCTGCTGCCTCTGGGCTGTGCTCCTCTGGGTCCAAATGCTTACCACTCCAATTCTTAGGGACTTGCAAACGTCTCATGCTCCCTATCCTAATCTTCAGGTGCTCTGGCACTTGAGAACGCCATCAGTGCTGCTCTCTACTTTGTTGTCATCTTTAAACTTCCCATCCTTTGCTTTTAACTGAATCTTTTTTTATGCTTACTAAATTCCTTCAGCACCCTAATAACAGTGTTTGGAACTCTGCATTTGATAGATTGCTTAATTATATTTTGTCTAGTTCTTTTTTGGACCTTTTTTTCTGTACTTTAATTTGGGCCATGTTTCTTTGAGTTCTCATTTTGGCAGCCTCCCTGTGCCTGTTTTATCTATTAGGTAGACCTGATATGACTTCCTATCTTGGTGTGGCCTAATATACTAGGTATTCTTCAGGGTCCAGTGGCACAGCCTGACCCATCACCCCAGCTATGTACTCAGGATGCACCCCTTGTGTGAGCTGAGTATAACCTCCTTATGTAGTTGAGCTTGATTGATGTTGTCAGGTCACTAGAAGGGACTCCCCAGGCCTGTCAGCTTCAGGGACTGACTGTGACTATTGACCACCAAACTCCTCTCTCCATGGAGCATCAGCTGTGCAGGGCAGGGTGGTGATGCTCTGACATGGACTGTAGCTGTCCAATGGGTGTGTATTATCTGGGGTTTCCTGGGTGTTGCAGACCATGGTAACCCCCCAACTGTGTTCTGCCCAGAGCCATCCTGCAATACTAGAAAGCAATCTTCAGATGGCTGCTCCTTGTGCTTGGCTTGGAGTCTCTTGGTGAAGTCAAGTTGTGTACCTATGCTGGCTGCTGGCATAGTGGAATGATGGTTGTTCTGTAGTTTAGGTGTAATTTGCATGTAGTTGTCTGAAGAGACCAGACATATTTTCAATGTCTCTATTCTGGAGACCATTGTTTAAGTTGGTTTCTGCCATTGGTATTAGAGAATTCAAACCTTCCAGTGGACCCTTTATTTTGTCCTCTCCTTGGCAAAGGATGAGCACCTTCTTTCCTCCCTACAGATCTTTTCTGTGCTCCTGTTTATTCAGCATCATCCCACCCTTATTCTCATGGGAGAGGCATGGGCATAGTGGTGTGGCTGGACCAGAAACATTCTCAGATTTTGGACGGAGCCTTATTCATAGGCAGGGATGTGTACTTAGAATTGCTCCTGTACCTTTGTGTCACTGAAATTTTCCTGTAAATGTTTTAGATTTACGTGAACTGACATTATACTAACTTCATGTTATAACTCAAAAATAGAACACTAAAGTAGGTAAGCCTGATTAGAGGGAATCAGAAGTAATGTGTTGCAACATGCTGCATATGTGAAATGAGCATGCTCCATCTACAGGGATGATTCATAGAATTGTCCATTTGCAGAACACTTTTGTATATTACTGTGTGAGAGACTGATGAATAAAATCAGTGTGAGTCCAGACACAAACTTCTTCTACAAAGATAAAAGGGTTGAATTGCAGGGGGTGCTCTGAACACCAAGAACCAAGTGCAAAACAACCCAGTCACTGCACCACAGGGGCCCTAACCAGCCAGAGTTACTTTTCTGGGATCCCTGTTCCTGCATTAGTGCCTGCTTGTGCATTTTTGAGATGCCCATTCAACGTCTCCCATATTTCCCCGCTCAGTGCTCATGGCTATGAGCTCTGAGAAAGGGGACTTGTGGGCTGTAGTTCAGAGAGATGCCCACCACCAGTCAGGTCACTGATGACTGCACTGATTGATCATGGGTCCTCTTGCTCTACCCTCCAAAAACAAGCAAGGGACCTTCTCACCACAGCTTCTGCAGTTTTCATGTGCTGAGTGATCTGGAAAAAAATCCTTCTCCAGTCTTCAGTCAATCATATTGTTTTTGTCCTGTTATCAAAGCAGGTCACTCACTAGATAGTCAGTATGTTGTCCCAGACTATGAGGTAGGTACAAGTGAAAAAGGAGACCTGTATTTCATCATCATGAAAATTAACACTTGGGCTGTGTCTGTGTGTGTGTGTTTGTGTTTGTGTGTGTGTATGATTTATTGGACAGTAGAAATGCAATGGAATTAGAGCCACACACAGTGACATACATATGGGACCTGCAGGTATAGGAACCCGAGGACATCAGGGTCTCCAATGCCCATGGGAGTTTCAGTGCTCAGGAGTGTTGTCTGAATCCGTGCATCTTGTATCTTCAGCGGAGATGCTCCCAGGTGGCTTCACAGAGCCCTGGATCAGTGGTTTCCTGCAGCTAATGCAGATTAGTAAGATCCATTCTCTTTCTCCTGAGATTTCTAAACATAGGGTGTTCATGAGGGAGCTTATTGAAGAAAGGATGCAGTCTTCAACTCTGGAATATAGATGGAAGAGTTCCCCAATTATTGAGCCCAGAGAGGTCTGTGTTCTGCAGAGCTTCCACTGCTCAACAAGTGGAACATAAAACCTGCATCTCAAGCCAGCTGCATAGGAACAGGTGCAGAGTGACCTGTGAAAGGACTTCCTCTGATGAACTGGATCTTCCTTTTCATGAAAACATCTACAAGTAGTGTTAAACCAAAGGTGACTGGGTTTTGTTTTTCAGTTGCTATAGTGTTTTGAAGACAGGCATATACAGAAATAGACTTTCAAGCATTAAAACCTAGAAATGGTTCAAGCATTCTCTGTCTCCCAAACATGGTTCACAATAAGGAGCATGTCCTGTGGGGGCTTGTTCCTCAGCGGGAGAAGAGATGTCAATACAAGCCTCAGGGTATTGCCGGGGACAAATATCCTCACACATGGATAAGCACTGTGATGATTAAACTCCCTCTAAGCATGAACCCTCTGTCCTCTCTCTTCTCTCAGGTGGGAACAATTCATTGACTTTGAAGCACTCCATCTTATAAACATGGAAATATGAAAAGGTAGCCTAATTTAAATGTGGGTCTATTTGTATTCTGAGAGCATTACCCACTGCCACACCCTCCTCTAAAGAGGCCCTGATGGCATAACCCCTCACCATGAACTGGAATTGGAGAGCCCTCCTCCTGATGGCAGTGGCTACAGGTAAGAGGCTTCACAGTCTCTGGGTTAAGGAGCAGAGTAGGGAAGTCAAGGGGAGTTTCCAACCACTCTTATCTTCTCTCCACAGGAGTCAGTGCCCAGGTGCAGCTGGTGTAGTCTGGGACTGAGATTAAGAAAATGGGGCCCTTAGTGAAGGCCTCCTACAAGGCTTCTGGATACATCTTCTAAGACTAAAGGATGGACTGGGTGAGACAGGCACCAGGACAAGGTCTTGAGTCAATAGGGGATGTTAACCCTAAAATTGGTAAAACATACTATGCACAGAAGGCCCAGGGTAGATTCACCATGACCACAGATATGTCCACAAACAGCCTACATGAAGCTGAGAAACCTGAGTGCTGTGGACACAGCTGTGTATTATTGTGCCAGAAACACAGTAAGGTAGAGTCAGCCTGATCTCAGACACAATCCTTCCTGCAGGTGGAGCTACAAACACCAGGGGTTGGTCATGATACCTGAATTTAGAACTATAAAAGCAGCAGGTGCAGTTGGAGGTTTGGGCTGGTTTCCTGTGTGGTTTCCTATTCATAAAACAGTTTCATCAGGGAACATTCCTGGATTCTTGATTCTGTGCTCAATTCTGAAGTCTCTGTATTAGAAAATTTCATTGTGAAGGAAAACAATATTCTCACATAGGAAAGACAGGAACTCTGTCAGACAGACTTGTGCCTAATGGCAATGAATCCCTAATATTTATGACCCACGTCAGCTGAAATGAGCCAAAGGCTCTGCAATTGATAAAGTGGTCAGAATTGGGGATGTTGAAATTTCATAGGTCACTGGTGGGGACCCTCAGACATGCAGAGAAGGCTCCCACTAACATGGCTTCCAAATTTCATGACCTCACAGCTGCACCCATGAATGTTTGCTGATGGCTTGCCCTTGGCGATGCCACTGGTGAAAACTATGTGGCTCCTCCAGAAACATTGGTGCAAGTGGGTGAACATCTGAGACCTGTTCATAACAACATCACCATCATCAGGAAAAAGCCTGGTAGCCTTTGAGGTCATGCCTCTGGGGAACAGGAATGAGTTCACTACATGTATTTTGGATGTAGGGAATACACCCATGGTGGCTGACCAGTGCTAACAGCCATCCCTGTGCAGGGGAGAGAATTCGTCAGCCATCCAGGACCAGGTGAAGCAGATGACTTTGATGGGAATAGCTCCATACCAGCCAATGGCACTCCTGATGCTTTAAACCAGGTGCTGAATTGCATGAAGGCTTGCCCAAAACCTGAAGGTGTGAACAATCCTGATTTCAAGTAGCAGCTTCAATACATGTGTCTGTCACCACGTTGAAGAGAGCTATGGATTTCCTGGGCACCCAGGGACGCACCTATTCCATTGTGAATGATGATTATTTTAAGTCCACAGATGCAGAATAAATGGACCTAACTGAGTCCTCAGGATCTTTTTCTGCTGGGTCTCTGTTCAGAATGTTTCTTCAGGCTGCTCATGCTTTTGATTAGTTGACCTCTAGAAAGTAGAGGTTCTTCTGAACAGACAAGAGAACACCAGCTGTGCACAACTCAGTGTCCAAACTTGTATGCATGATATTTGCATGCCGGAAAGTGGACACTGAAGTCACATGAACCCAACATCAGAGAACAAGAACCTCATTTAGTAATGCTCATGGCTTTGCTTCACACTCATGGCATCAAGAATGTAACCCTGGCTGGGTAGGTCTGAAGGGTTGCCGGTTCAATTCCGAATCAGAACACACACTTGTTTTGCATGCTAGGGCCCCAGTTGTGGACACGTGAGAGGCAACCACAAAATGATGGCTTTCTTCCTTTATTTCTAACATCCTTCACCTTTTTCTAAAAAGAAGTATGTTATGTAAACACTGAATGGGAAAAGTCCCACCTGCCTATTCTTTGTCAGTACTCAGAATGAAATGACATCACAGTATAAACACAATGATATTGAAAATGGCTGTGTTTTATTGTTTATTTTATATACCAGCTAAACATTATATGAATATTGAATTATGATGTAAACTTTGAAAATTGTGGATATAGTACATTTTGAGGATCCAGGAAATATATGAAAAATTCTGATAAAAATTTTAATTCTGATAAAAGATGTTTGAGAATGAAAAAGTCTCACAGACTCATGTAGTTCACCATTTCTCCTTATGCTTAGAATGGTGAGACTGTTCTTTGATCTGATTTCAATTTATTTCATCCACCAGATGACCCATGATCCTCAAGTAAAATGTGAGTGAGTTCAAGAGAAGAAATATCTCCCACAGATGTCCTAGGATGACCAGGGTGACTGAACTCAGTCCCTCTCCACTTATATGGAAAAGGATGCCCCACATGTTAGTTTCTCCAGGTACAGGATAAATTTTCCCCTGGCATGTGGGGGCTCCCACACAGGCTGAGGTCTCCGGGGAAGGCAGAGCTGGGTCTTCTGGCTCTACACCTAGACAAGTCAGGATGCTTCTCAACACAGCTGTAGATTTCAGGTGCTGGGAGAATGGTAACAACAAGGGTGGCCCCTCACCAGTCTTCAAGTCAATCATTTTTGCTTTTGTTCTGTTATCAAAGTATATCACTCACTGGATAGGGTCAGTGTGGGTGTCCTGACTGTGTGCTGGAGACAGAGAAGAAAGGAGACCTGGGTTCACTACCATGAAAATGAACACTGGGTGTATCTGTGTGTGATTTACTAAGCAGTACAAGATCAGTGGGATTAAAGCCACATGCAGCAATATACAGGAGTGATCTGCAAGCAGGGGAACTTAAGGACACTGGAGTCCCCAATTCCCCTGAGAATTTCAGGGCTCTGAAGTGTTGGCTGAGTCAGTAAATCTTGCAACTCCAGGAAAGGAGCTTCCAGGTGGCTTCACAAAGCCTTGGTTTGGAGGCTCCCTGCAGAGTCACTGGAGATTAGTAAGGCATTTATCTGTATCCTGGGATCACTAAACAGAAAATGACCCTGAGTGAGATTCCTCAAGTCAGGGCACAAACTTTAATTATGGAAGAGATAATGAGAGGCCCATATCCTGTGAATACAGAGAGGATGCTTCCCCGCAGTGCATGGGCTGGGCAGCAGAGGGCTTCTGAAACATAGAGCTCAAGAATGCTGCCCAGAAGCATGTGCAGAAGGGTTCAAGGTGAGATTTACTCTGAGGAGCTGGGTCTTCCCATGTTCATTAAAACATCTGAAAGAAATGTTAACATGAGGTGACTGTAAATATCCTATCCTATCAGAACACTTAGGAAACTTGATAAAAGAAACTCAATCAATGGGGATATTTGTAGATTATTTTTTAATTGTAAGGAATTAAACACAGAGATGGTTTAATTACACCATTAGGTATAGCATTTTAGAGACACACTGACCACAGTAATAAGACCTTCAGGTGGTCAATGTGTCATTCAAATGTGGATTCCCAAGGAACTGTATGTCTTTTTTTTTTTTTTTAACTTTATTGTTGTTGTATTACATCCATCCCCTTTTTGCTCCCCTCTGTCCCCCTCCCCACCCACCCATTCCCCCCAAAGTCAATCCCACCTGTTGTCTATGTCCATGGTTCCTTTATACTAGGTTCTTGTCTAAGCTGCTCCCCTTCTTTGCCTCTGCCTCCCCCCTCCCCCCAACCCCTTTGCCCCTGACCACTGCAGGCCTATTCCTTGTATTCATACACTTGGTTCTGTTTTGCTTGTTGTTAGTTTTGCTCATTATTGTCCCGTAATGGGTGAGATCATATGCTACTTGTCCTTCACTGACTGGCTTATTTCACTAAGCATAATACTCTCCAGTTCCATCCATGTTGTTGCAAAGGGTACAAGTTCCTTCTTTCTTTCTGCCATATAGAATTCCATTGTGTAAATGTACCAAAGTTTTTTGATCCAATCTTCCACTGATGGGCACTTAGGCTGTTTCCAGCACTTGGCTATTGTAAATAGTGCCGCTATGAACATAGGTGTGCACAGGTTCTTATGAATTGGTGTTTCAGGATTCTTTGGGTATGGTCCAAGTAGTGGAATTGCTGGATCAAAAGGCAGTTCCATTTTTAGTTTTTAAAGGAAACCCCATACTGTTTTCCACAGTGGCTGTACCAGCCTGCATTCCCACCAACAGTGTTTGAGGGTTCTCTTTGCCCTACATCCTCGCCAACACTTGTTGTTTGTTGATTTGCTGATGATTGCCATTCTGACAGGTGTGAGGTGGTATCTTAATGCAGTTTTAATTTGCATCTCTCTGATGACTGGCGATGTTGAGCATTCTTTCATATGCCTCTGGGCCCTTTGTATATCTTCCTCAGTGAGTGGTCTGTTCAGGTCCTTTGCCCATTTTTTAATTGGGCTGTCTGTCTCCCTAATGTTGAGTCGCATTAGTTCCTTTTTATTTTTTTTTAATTTTATTGTTGTTGTATTACATCGATCCCTTTTTTGCTCCCCTCTGTCCCCCTCCCCACCCACCCTTTCCCCCCAAAGTCAACCCCACCTGTTGTCCATGCCCATGGTTCCTTTATACTAGGTTCTTGTCTAAGCTGCTCCCCTTGTTTGCCTCTGCCTC
>PVIW01007513.1:0-71986 GCA_004026585.1 Noctilio leporinus
CCACCCATAGCTGCCATCCTCCTCTCCATCCATGAGTCTGTCTCTATTTTGCTTATCAATTAAATTTGTTCATTAGATTCTATATATGAATGAAATCATATGGCTTTTGCCTTTCTTTGACTGGCTTATTTCATAAGCATAATGTTCTTAGCATAATGTTCTCTAGGTCCAACCATGCTGTTGCATAGAGTAAAATTTTCTTCTTTTTTATGGCTGAGTAGTACTTTATTGTGTAAATGTCTCATACTTATTTTATCTACTCATCTACTGATGGATACTTGGGCTGCTTCCAAATCTTGGCAACTATAAATTACACTGCAATGAACATAGGGGTGTTTGTCTTCTTTGAAATTAGTGTTTTGGGTTTTTTTCAAATATATTCACAGAAGTGGGATTACTGAGTCAAAAGGCAGGTCTACTTTTAATTTTTGAGGTATCTCCATAGTGCCTTTCACACTGGCTGCACAAATCTGCATTTCCACCAACAAAGCAAAACTGGTCCCCTTTCTCCACATCCACACCAGAATTTGTTGTTTGTTGTTTTTCAATGATAACCATTCTGACTGGTGTGAGGTGATGTCTCATTGTAGATTCAATTTGCATTTCTTTAATGACTAATGACATTGAGTATCTTTTCATATGTTTATTGGCCATCTCCGTGTTCTCTTTAGAGAAGTGTCTATTCAGGTCCTTTGCCCATTTTTTAAATTGGATTATTTGTTTTGAATTCTCAGAAAGGAAATTAAGAAAACAATCCCAGTTATGATTATTTAAAAAATAACAAATAACCTAGGAATAAATCTAACCAAGGATGTAAAAGACCTATACTCAGAAAATTATTAAGACACTGAAGAAACTGAAGAAGACACAAACAAGTGGAAGCACATACCATGTTCATGGATAGGAAGAATTGACATCATTAAAATGTCCGTGCTACCCAAAGTAATCTATATCAAGATTCCAATCTTGTATTTCAGAAAACTAGAATAAATATTTCAAAACTGTATATGGAACTACAAAAGACCTGGCATAGCAACCATGATCCTGAGAAATAGCAGTTGAAAGAATCATGCTATGCTATAGTATAAGGCCAGAGTAATCAAAATAGCATGGTACTGGCATAGAAAGACACATAGATCAATGGAATGGAATAGAGAGCCCAGAAATAAATCCATCCCTTTATATTCAATTAATATTCAACAGAGGAAAGTGTATTCAATAAATGATGTTGGGAAGATTGCATGAATACATGCAGAAAAATTATAAAATGATCACCATCTTACACTATATGCAAGGATAAGTTCAAAATGGATTGAAGACTTAAATGTTAGACAGGAAACAAAAAAATCCTAGAAGAAAACAGGCAATATAATCTCAAACGCTGCTTGTAGCAATATTTTACTTGATGTATCTCCTCAAGCAAGGGAAACAAGATAAAAAATAAATAAGGCTATATCAAACTAAAAAGTTTTTGCACAGCAAAGAAAAGCATCAACAAAGTGAAAAGGCAACTCACAGAATGGGAGAACATATTCTCTGATCCATCTTATAAAGGATCAATATCCAAAATGTATAAAGAACTTATAAAACTCAACACCAAAAAATCAAACACTAGTTTAGATGTTTGTGTGAAGGTATTTTAAAAATGTGATTAATATTTAAATCACAAGATATGAGCACAGCCAATTACCCTCCATAATGTTAGTGCATCTTGTTCACTCAGTTGGAGGTCTTAAGAGAAAAAACTGAGGTTTGCAGAAGGTGAAGAAACTCTGCCTCAAGGTTATACACATAGAAATCTTGCCTGAGTTTCTAGTTTGCATGTTTTGGACTCGACACTGTCATATGTATTCTTGTTTGAATTTCTAGCCTGTTGGCCTGCCATTCAGATTTTAGACTTACCATCAATCCCCACAACTGCATGAGCCAATTCCTTAAAGTAAATCTCTCTATACATATCCCCTTGGTTCTGTTCTTCAGAGAACCCTGATTAATATACTCATTCTATTTGTTCTAGATAAAGTTCTCTCCCTGGCCACAACCATTGGTCTCTAAGCTAGTTGTCTGAAAGCATAAAATAAACATGACCTATTTCTAATAATGGAGGGCTAGAGTATTTTTTTCCCATTTCCCTCCCTATCCTTTGTTTTTACCTGAATCGTTTGAATCCACTCTTATGCTCTAAGACATACTCTTATATCTCCAAGGTTGAAATTAAGTAAAGAGCACTTAAGAGTATGCCAGTAATTCAAATAAAAAGATTTTTTTCTTTAATATAATTCATAGGTACCACTTTTTTCCTTGAGATCTTGGCTAAAAAAAGTTTTCTATAAAATGTTACTCTGCTATTTCTGACTGTCCTTGCTCAAATTGCTGATTTATTATTTTAGATGGCTTTGATATGGCTTAGAATGCAAAAGTATCATCTTTAGTATGTATTTATTTGTAGAGAATCCATGGGTCTTAGCCCATTTCTCCACCTATAGGTGGGTTTATCTTATTTAAATGCTAAACATCTCAGTGACTAGTCAGGCATTAAGAATGCTACATCTAAACAAGTGTTTCCACTTAGTGCTATTTTAGGACCATCAACCATGTTTATAGAAGAGGGAATGACAAATATCAATTTATAAACAAAATACAGTAAAGCTATATACTTCCTCTTGTAGGTTGGTTGATTCTGTATCCAAGTCTTAAAAATGAACATTGACATTGCACCACTGCCTATGAAGGGAGAATGAGAAATTTCAAATTTGTCCCTAAATAAACAATCTGTGGCTTAACTCAATGGACGATGATGCTAGCCCTCTAAACACTCAAATAGAATTTGGGCATTTTACAGGAGAAGTTTTAAGTTGGATGGTTGACATTAAGTATTGATACAAAATAAAATAATACATTTAAACCAGACAAATTGCCATTTGTGACAACATGGATGGATCTTGAGGACATTAAGTCAAATATGTCAGAGAAAGACAAATATCATATGATCTCACTTATATGTGGAATCTAAAAACAAATGAACAAACAAACAAACAACCACCAAGCTCATAGATAGAGAGAACAGATTGGTAGTTACCAGAGGTGGGGGTGAGCAAAATGTGTTAAGGGTGTCAAAAGATACAAATTTCCAGTTATAGAAGAAATAAGTCATGGGATATAATGTACAGCATGGAAGCTATAGTTAATATTTGAACTATATGTGTTGCACATTTAAATGTGGTTAAATGAGTAAAATTTAAGTTCTCATTATAAGCAAAGAAAATTATAACTGTATAGTGACAGAGGTTACCTACATATATCATGGTTATCATTTCAAAATGATACAAATATTGAATTATTATGTTGTACACCTGGAACTAATATAATGTGACGTGTCTCCATTATACATCAATTTTTTAAAAAGTAACAAAACAAATGAAAAAATTCAAATGAACTGGTCCAATGTAGAAAGCAGCAGATATGGAACATAATTTAAGCATTAGAATTGTTTTGCTATTTCAATTTAATGTCTAGCTTTTGGGATAAGGTAACAGGTTGTATTTTAAACATTTTAATAAGATACACACAACGTAAAATTTATTTTAACTATTTTAAAATATGCAGTTCAGTAGTATATTCACATTGTTTGTTGTGCAATGAATTTCAAGAACTTTCACATTTTGCAAAATTGAAACTACCTATTAAACAATAATTGGGCTTTCCTCCAATTCTTGGCAGCCAAAGATAGTAAATATCAATCCTGTGCATTTGTGGGCTTCAGGGAAGGGAGGAAATGCAGAGTTGAGTGCCCTGGTTAAGGTCTGAACATGCTCAGGACTCATCATTTTTGTCCTCTGAAAGGCTATTCTAATGTGTACTACTGTCAGGGAGACAGACTATTTTTGGGCTGAATCGTGCCCCCTGGAATTCATATGTTAAAGTCCTAAAACCCAGTGTCCCAGAATGTGACTGTAGTTAGAGATAGGGCCTTTAAAGAGATGACTAAATTAAAATGAGGTCATACAGGTGGGCCCTAATCCAAAAATACTGGTGAATTTGTAAGAGGAGATGAAGACATAGACACAGAGGAAAGACCCTGTGAAGATCCAGGTCTGTCAGCCAGCAGAGATGCCTTAGAGGAAACCAGCCTTGCTAATACCTTGATTCTGGATATCTAGCCACCAGAATGGGGGGGGGGGGCAATAAATTTTGGTGTTTAGCCTCTCAGTCTGTGGAACTTTGTCATGGCACCCTAGAAAACCAATATAGATTGTCAGATCTCACCTCTTTTCTATATTCATTTCTTACATGTTCATGGCTTTAAACACCATTTCTATGCTGATACTCCCAAATGTGAGTCCCTCTCCATGGACTTCCAGCCTATCTATTCAACCACCATATCTACACTCTCCTCTTGGAATTCTAACAGACATCTTCAACTTAACATGTATAACTGGTATATTACATAAGTCCAACCAAATCATGCCATAGTTAAAGCAGACTCTACTTCCAGCTTTCTACCAACTCTTTAAATTTTTTTCAGTAACATCATCTTGGCTTTAGATAAGAATGCCAGCAGCCTAGAACTCTGCTGCTCACCCTTAGAGATTAGAAATATTCAATGGTTACCTTAGGTAACAAAGATAATCTCATTCAGAAATTGGAATGGCCCAACTTGATTTAACATCAGATTATTTCTTGCCCACCAACTGAGGCTTGACCACAACTGAAGACCTGCTCTGGTAGACAGAAAAATAACCCACTTAATTGGAGGTTCTGATTAGAAGGCTAAATAGCTAGTTAAGATTTGGGGTATGTTATATATCAGCTCTGACTAAGCCCATGTAGCAGATTTACTCTCAGGTAAATGAAGTGAACAAATTCACCTCTTCTGTCTTTTTAGAAAGAAGAGGCCAAATTTTGATTCAGAGTGGTGTAAAACTCATCCAAGATTGCCCAAAGAATAACCAGTAAATTCAGGACTTGAAAAATCTGTTTTACCTCAAAGCTTCATGGTTTTTGATGTATACAAGTGTTTTCCAATTGGGTTCCTTGGAGCATTAAGATGGTTCAGGCCATATTCGGGGGTTGGAATGGGTTTGGGGGGATGTCTTAATTTTCTAGGACTACTGTAAAAAAATACTACAAACTGGGTGGGTTAAATCAATAGAAATTTTTATCTCACAATTCCAGTTCTAGAAACGTTGGCAGGGCCACATTTCCCCCAAAGTTCTGAGGGCAGTTTCTTGTAGCCCTGGATGTTCCCTGGTTTGCAGCAGCATAACTCCAATCTCTGTCTCCACCTCCATATGGCTGCCTTCCATCTGTGTCAGTGTCTTCATGTGGCTTTCCCCTCCCTGTGTGTCTCTCTTGTCTTTATTAAGGACACTTGCTATATTGGATTAAGGGCCCATCTTACTCTAGTATGATTTTGTAACTTTACTCATTACATCCGCAAAGACCCTATTCCCAAATAAGTCATATTCACAGGCATCAAGGGTTAGGATTTCAACATATCTTTTGGAGAGACATGACTCAATCCATGTCAGTAGGGGAGAAGAAGCCATGTGAGTGGGGTTCTCATCTTCATTCCAATTTCCAATGAGATTCCCTGCTTTTGCCTGGTTAATATTTTGGAATCTGTTGAAAGACTGCTTGAAAAAGAGGGTTAAAGCTAAACAATGTATTGAAAAACACTTATCTATACTATGTCACTTCCTTTAAAGAAACAAGCAAGCACATAATTTATTTGGTTCTAGAAATGGCTTTTGCTTCACATTTTCTAACTCCGGTTTTTCTTCTGTATGCCTGTTGTATACATTTTGGGCTGGGCAGAAATGGTTAGTCACTGCTAATGGCTGTTGATCTCAAACCACCACTGAAAATAGTGTGACTAGCACTGATCTGGCCATTCTCTCCATCGTTGTTCCCTTTGAGTCTTTTTGAATTCATGCGTAGTCTGCTCCCCTTAGGAGTTTTGTGTCAACTATTCCATCCCTGATGCTTTCTGGTGCCCTTGGAGTGTCCTTTAATTAAAGACAGTGGGTAGCATGATGACAGGATTAGTATCAATGTCTGGCTTCCCTAAGGACCAGGGAACATTGTGGTCAGAATTTTCCCATCTGCATAACCGACTGTTTATATGATTATGAAAAATCAAAGAGAGGGTAGCAGTTTTTTCTTGTTTTGCTGTCTGCTCTGCTAACTTAAGGAAAATAGTGGAGATGAGTTCCACAGAAATTGTTTGGCTGTTCATTTGCTGAAAATGTAGGGTGCTATGGCTTTAAATGCAATGTTATTTTGCCCCTTGCTTCATTGCAGAATGAACAACAGTACTGTTCTGCTGAATATCAATTATAGATATTTTAGGAAGGGCTCAGCCATTTTGTGAGAATGAAGCTGTGTTACTCAAATGTAATAAGCCAAAAAAGAAAACAAAAATGCAGTTTATGTGCACTAGGTAAAGACCCATGCTCTGGCCATGTAAGATCCTTTTCTGTTTTGTTATAGGTTTGGAAGCTACAAGGTATTCACTCAGCTTTATGGGGACAAACATGAAAGGAACATTCTGGCTTAGTAGCTGAGCTGAAGTGAATATCAGGGATAGAGCTTTTGCCAACTAATTATAGACAAAATATTCAAATACAGAGTTTGCACAGAGCCAGCAATCTAATGGCTCTACCCACAAGTCCCTTCCCCACCTGAACAAGGAAAAGGTTTAGAAATAGTCAACTCAGAATAAGTTATTTTACAAAGTCAATACTTATTTCACTTTATTATGTATGGAAAGTAAACTCCAAATGAAGATAAAACCAAATAAAATCCTTTCAGCTGCACCAACTTTAATCACTCATTATTATATAATCACAATTAATCATATAAACAATAGACTGTCACCATAATGTTACAATTGTAATAGAGAAAGAACATGATATTTGGCTATTTTAGGAATGTTATACAGAGAAAAATAAATCGTAATGCAAGTGGCATAATGAACTTTGAGATCATTATAAAAACAAAACAAAACAAAAATCACCAGAAGTTCTAAGTTGGGCAATCATGTATCACAAATATATGTGTGCATTGGTGTTCATTAGTATTACACATATAAAAATAAAGGAAAAAGGACAGTATACCTGATAATGAGGGGAGAAGAAAGGATGCAGAAAATATGAAAAATAATAATGTGGTTAAATACTTTTTTATTTTTTGTAAAAATAAGTTGAAGTAGAGTGTTTGTGAAAAAAGAAGGATTTTGGGACGTGTTTAAAGTTTGCTCAGGTCATTCACCTTTCTAATCCACGAATTTGACTAAAGCAGTGTATATGAAGACTCATAGCTTTGGGATTCCACCATCATTGTTTTGGATCCCATCTCTGTGACCTGTGGATGTAACCTATGGCAAGTTCATGTCTCAAAATCCATTTCCTCAATTGTAAAATGAAGAAGATGCAAGTTTCCTCATTGGACTATTATGAGAATTAAATTAGATTAAATGAGATGACCTAAGAAAAATGCATTGGGTGACTGTCCTTAGGATACTGAGATAATTAATCCATTAAAAGAAACAATATAAACAACAAATCTTCAAACAAGAGTAATGCAGTTAAAGGTTCAAACACACTTCTACTAGGTTGACTAAGCATAAGTGGACCAACAGTACTTTGCATTTAAATTTTCCCATAGAACACAAATGCCGTTAAGTTTTAGGATATGTAAACTGCGAGTTCAGAGCAAGGATTTGCAGAGTACCATTATTTCCATAGGAGATCCTGGCAGCAGAGGAGTCATTTGGAATTAAAGACTATAATGGTGTGCTGGGATCAACTCATAATATCTTTGCTGATTTATGGCAAAATAGACATACTTTAGGTAAAAATAAAGCCAATGATAGCATCACACATGCAAAAAATGTTTTTAATAAACTGGATTATTTTATTCTTTTTGCTAAATCAATAATTAAAATACTTTTTAAGAATTCAACATCTTTACATAACTATGTCTCTCAAGAGATTTTCGTAAGGTTTGTTTTAAATCAGTTAACTCCTTGGGTCAGTTTCTTAGCCTGGTACCTGCACACAATTCCCTTGGAAGCCAGCATCAATTTCATTAGTGACTCAGAACAGAAATTGACTTTTTCTAATCTCTAAATATCTTGTGTGTATTTTAAAAAATAACATGAAAAAAGTACTTTTTAAAATTCAGAATCTATAGTTTGTAAAACTACTATCATTTTAACATGAGCTCGGTGCTGACCTTTGCAGATCAATTGCAAATAATAAATTTTTCCAAGGTAAATATTTCTAGTGGAATTGGGAAAAATGTAAACTACATCTATAATTCTCATACCATAAATATTAGCCACTTTGAGCTTAGCACTCTTTTCAGGCATGGTAATAATACATAAGAGCACATATGAGTATACACCTTAGTTTACACAGACAGAATACATGGAATTTCTGAACAATTCACATCTGGTATTGGTATAGTTTCTAATATTACTAATACTGACATTTTGCTCATTTTCTTGAATACATGGTAATAACCAGTTTTTATGCCTTCTGATGGAGGACAAATTAGAATTCAATTATATATCAATTATGGATTGCTGACTGGACAATGGAGGAAAATATTTTAAAACAGTTTTCACCATTAGATTAATATCTGCATTGATTTCCATTCATCTAAATATCCAGAAGATCATCTCCACTTTCATCACTTTCCACAGTCAGCTGCCGGGTCCACCACTTCTTAACTTCAGAACCACAGGAAGCTGCATCAGTCATGGGGTTCATTTTGCAAACTACAGATTTCATTGTTGTCCGCCCTCCAAACCGTAAATTGACTGAAGACACTGAGTGGCTTATTGGTTTTGGTGCTGAGGAATTAACAAAAGTCCTATCAGCAATATGGTGTTTTACTCTGTTGCAAGTCATTCCTAAAAAACCATGGCATTCCCATATAATGCTTTTGGTGAATAGATGTTGAGTATGAAACCCTTTCAGCACTTGATTCCTTAAACTTTAAAATTATGTTCATGGATAGCTAATCATACCATTTGAAAAACATTCAATTTGCCTCTTGAACTTTGAGATCATTATAAAAACAAAACAAAACAAAAATCACCAGAAGTTCTAAGTTGGGCAATCATGTATCACAAATATATGTGTGCATTGGTGTTCATTAGTATTACACATATAAAAATAAAGGAAAAAGGACAGTATGCCTGATAATGAGGGGAGAAGAAAGGATGCAGAAAATATGAAAAATAATAATGTGGTTAAATATTTTTTTATTTTTTGTAAAAATAAATTGAAGTAGAGCGTTTGTGAAAAAAGAAGGATTTTGGGACATGTTTAAAATTTACTTAGGGCATTCACCTTTCTAATCCACGGATTTGATTAAAGCAGTGTATATGAAGACTCATAGCTTTGGGATTCCACCATCATTGTTTTGGATCCCATTTCTGTGACCTGTGGATGTAACCTATGGCAAGTTCATGTCTCAAAATCCATTTCCAGCCCTGGCTGGTAGCACAGTGGATAAGGTGCCAGCCTGTGAACCCAAAGGTCGCAGGTTCAATTCCCAGCCAGGGCAACATAACTAGGTTGCAAGCCAGGTCTCCAGTCAGGTCTGTGCCTGGAGGCAGGTGAAAAGCAACCATACATTGATGTCTCTCTCCCTCTCTGCCTGTCTCTCTTCCCCTCTTTCTAGAAATAATAAAATCTTAAAAAAAAATTTAAAAAAAATCCATTTCCTCAATTGTAAAATGAAGAAGATGCAAGTTTCCTCATTGGACTATTATGAGAATTAAATTAGATTAAATGAGGTGACCTAAAAAAAATGCGTAGCAAAACTAATATATGAGCCAACATTCCCACTTTTGTGCATATATATTTGAAAGAAATAAAATAAGCATCTTGAAGAGATATCTGCATTCTCGTGTTTATTACAGTGTTACAATAGTCAAATATGGGAACAACCTAAGTGTTCTTCAATGAGTGAACAGTTAAATTGTGAGATATCTATATCTATATTGCCATATATATATATGTGTATCCCTAACTAATAAATTCCTGGATATGAAATAAGATATTTTCCTTTCTAGTGTTAATATCCACTGAATAGCTTTTACCATCAAAGTCTAAGTTATACTGTCTTCTGCTTTGTGGAAGAGAAGAGTTTGCAACATCATCCACTTGGATTAGGCTGAAGAAGAGGCACAGTTAAAGAGCATTAGGAAGCCCCCATTTTATTGTGGACTCAGTTGTTTACAGAGAAAACCACACATGAAGGGTAGGGGGCTGTGCAGATTGTTGCTTCCCCTCTACTCCTGAGAGCCCTTAATGGGATTGTACTAGCTTTCCAAAACCCCATGTTCCCCTGGAAAAAATTTCTCTCTGAATGTGAAAAAGAATAGAATTGTGAGGATTACGTGAAGGAACACACTCGATGCACATATAATGCTAACTAGCATACAGTATAATATAGCACTAATTGTCATATATCATATCATATAAGTTTTGTTTCTTCTTTGAGAACTGGCATTTTCTAAATGATCATATCTGCTCACTTCCTCTTAGAGTAAATAAAATTTGTCTATGTTTGAGAATGCCTGGAGTGAACCCAGAAATCTTTTCCTTCTTTTTTTGTAAAGATCTTGGCTATAGTATCTCACTTTTAAATAAGCATTACTTTTTAACCACAGTAACTGAAAATGAGGGCCAACATAGTTCTATTAATAGGAGTTATTCTGAGAAAAATGTTTTAGATAAGCAACATTTTTCATGTCTATAAATAACTTTAGATGAGGATCTATATTTTAAAATCTAAGATCCCAAACATACAGAGTTCAATACCTTTAAAATACCTCAATTAATGAAGAAAGGGTGTGATGTACATACCGGAGGGCAGACGCCATTGCCCAAACTTCCTCTGGGGTTTGCCTGTATCTGCCACATCTTGCCGACTCCCTCCTCTGTCTGACAAAGTAGGGCTCAGGAGCTGCTGCTGGCTGCTTGTCTGCATGGGGAAGAAGACAGCAGTTATCTTCTTAACACTATGTTCTTCTACTTCTTTATGCACTGTCCAGGACCCTTGTTTTATTTATTTATTTATTTAGATTTTATTTCATTATTTTTAGAAATAGGGGAAGGGAGAGAGGCAAAGAGGAAGAGAGACATCAATGTATAGTTGTATTTCACCTGCCTCCAGCCACCAACCTGACTGGAGACCTGGTTTGCAACCTGGTTATGTGCCCTGGCTGGGGAATCGAACCTGCAACCTTTGGGTTTGCAGGCCGGCATCTTAACCACTGTGCTACCAGCCAGAGGCCTTGTTTTATTTTAAGAAAGGAAGAAAACATGCTTATCAGCAGATGAGTAAAAAAAAAAAAAAAAAAAAGCTGTGATTACATTTTCACAATAAATTCCACTTGGCCATTAAAAAAAAAAAAAAAAAGGAATCTTAACTTTTGCAACAGCATGGATGGGCTAGAGGGTATTATGGTATGTGAACTAAGTCAAATATGATATAATGTCACTTATATGTGGTATTGCAAGAACAAAAGAAACAAACAAAATAGAAACATTCTTAGGTACAAAAAACAGACTGATGGTTGCCAGATGGGACAGAATTTGGGGGAATGGGTGAAAAGGTGAAGATTAGTAGTAACAAAATAGTCACCAGGATACAAAGTACACTATAGGAAATGCAGTCAGTAATATAATACTATGCATGGTACCAGGTGGGTACTTGAAATAGTAGGGGACCACTCTGTAAAGAACATGACTGTCTAACCACTATGCTGCACACCTGAAATTAATACAGGATAATAGTGAATGTAAAATGTAATTGAAAAAATAAAAATGAAAGGAAGAAAACATGGCAGGAAACAAATGGGAAAAAATATGGACCCATCATAGAATTATACAAATTAGTAGCCATACAAATCAGAATCTTTCAAAATAATTCAGGGACAGCAAAGATACGTATATAATCTGGATCATCATGTTCCAATTGTTTTTTTAACATAAAAATTTCCTGTTAGATATATTGTTACCTTATTTAAAATGGCTATAAGAACAACACCAATTTATCTTTACTTTAAAAAATGCACAGAATATCATTGAATAAAGGATACCCATACCTCAGGTTGCATATTATCCTGACTATTGGCATTCATGTCTTCACTGGGCTGGGTGGTCTCAATACTGGGGGGATTCAGAAACCGACTCAGCTCCTGTTGTTGGCTCTCTCTCAGACTGTGGATAATGCTGCATGACTGCTGCTGTTTCTATGGAAATATGATTGTTCTTTCAGGAATGGAAAAATCAGGCCAACATTTTCCTGCCTGTCTCAGTCAAATCACATTTTCATCTCTCTTCTGCAAAGACCCTGTAGGCTCCGTGACATCTCAGGAACTTTCAAATAAGGGCCCTTAACTAATTTCCCTGATAACTATCAGACTGCTATAAAGAAAGGCTTGGAGACAGATTGCTTACTCTTTCCATTTTCATTTACATAACAATTGGAGTAATGTTCATTACCAGCAGCTTGTATTTTGTTTAAAATTGAATTTTTAAATCACTAATGATGTTAGTAGTCTGTTTTTTCCCCCTTCTTATTTTAGTCTATGATCATTAAGCCAAGGTGGATCACTCCTTTCCTCTAAGTTGTAAGAGGCAGAGATCCTTGGGTGGAAAAGTGAAACCTGGGTCTTATCTTGGTTCTGGACTAGAGCAGCCCAGCCCATCAGGCCATCTGTCCTGGCACACACTGGGGCCATGGCAGTCTAGTGGTGGGACAGCACTCCCTGAGCTGTCTCAGGGCCTCTGGAAGCAGATTCTATCCCTGGAAATAGCAGTGCTGTGGTGGGCTAGCTGCGACAGCTGCAGGGCTGTAAGAGATTGAGGTATTTTGTTTCTCTGGGGATCTTTTCTTGTCCAACAAAGATATGTTTCAGCAGCTGGTGTTGTTCTGAGAAACAGAATTTTAAAAACCTCTTATGTATAAATATTTAGTGATTAATTTTATTTTTCTCCCATGTGTAAAGTGTAAGTCAAAAGCACTCATAAAATTAATTGCCTGATAGAAATGCTCATTGCAAACAGTGTATACAACACAGTAAATGTTCATTGATTTATGAGTTGGAGAATCTTACAAGCCTATAGTTTAAGAAGTGGCAAACTGATCATTCAACTACAATTAAAAAAGACCATACAAAATTATCAACAATATATTGGAATTTTTAGGAACAATTTAAAAGTAGTTTTGTAAATCCAGTTGCCAGTCGATATGTACAGATTTCTGGCAGTTTAAACAGCTGAGTTTAATAAATGGACAGCATAAATAACTTAATATAAATAAACTGCTTCTTAAACATTCATACTATATTCTAAAACTGTGATTGAATGGAAACTTCTTATGGATCCTGCCCAAGAGGGTAGAACTGAATTTGGGGTAGAGTTAAAGTTTGACTCATTGTCTGACCATCATAAGTAGATGAAGTTGATATAGTTGAAGGGATATAAGACTAGTCACAGAAGGATCTAATCCCCTTGTTCACAAAGCTGTTGAGGAGGAAATAAAATCCCAGATGCTGCTGTTCCACTCACGGCTCTGATGCGCTTTAAGCACTTTTTCAGCCACATGCGGATGGTCTGCTTGGCCACTTCCTCCTCGATGGTGTACTCCAGCTGCTCCCTGGCAAGCAGCTCCTCCAACTGCAAACTCTTTCGGATGTCAACTGACCGGTAAGAGAGCATGCTGGTGGGGAAATTGAAACAGTCATTGAAGCTCTGATTTACTTGGAATTTAGACTGAGATCTCAAAATCCAGAAAGGACATAATTCAGTCCAACCAAGGTAGCATTCTGATGCCACCTCAACTAACTAGATGGCTTAAGCTAGTTAAATCCCCTCGCTGTCATTCTTTTCATCTATCTGTAAAATAGGGCAGTCATGGTACCTGTTCAATTCAATGCTTAAGTGTATTTATGTTTGTAAGTGCCATATAAGTGTTTATAAAACAAAAGATCAAGGCTGTGCCTGCATGGAGGAAAAAGGTGCATTTGCTCTTTTTTTTTTCTCTGCCTCATTAAGAATCTCA
This sequence comes from Noctilio leporinus, assembly GCA_004026585.1. Lineage (NCBI taxonomy): Eukaryota > Metazoa > Chordata > Mammalia > Chiroptera > Noctilionidae > Noctilio > Noctilio leporinus. The sequence goes on from PVIW01007513.1 coordinate 14,092, forward strand.
CCATTGGTAAACTGTTTTTATCATACACAATGCTAGAGGGATAAGAAGGGGCCAACGATGCCACCATTGACATTGCCTGGGTTTATGTTAGCAGATATATCACTGAGTTCCAAAGATGCTCAATATTAATTATTAATGATAGTGATATATCTATGTGCCTCATTTTCAGCCACTAGAATAAAAGACTAAGCGGTATTCTGAGAGTTGTCACCCTTTGCTATTCATGTGTGTTTTTTGTGCCATCATTTTCGTTCTTTTTGTTTATGCCTAGATGAAGTGAATAGAGGGAAGTAAAGTTGAGATCTTGAGAGAACTCGCCCCAGATTCTTCCTATTTTGGTATTTTTTCAAATTCCAATCATAAGTATATTTCTGTATACCTGAATGATGCTGACATTTGTGATGTAATGCCCACCTTTGAACTTGTTAGTTATTTGCAACATGATGAAACTTAGCTAGCACTAGTAGAACAGGGGTCCCCAACCCTGGGTCTGGACCACTACAGGTCTACGGCATGTTAGGAACTCGGCTACACAACAGGAAGTAAGCAGTGAGCAGTGAGCGAGTGAAGCCTCGACTGTATTTACGGCCACTTTCCATTGCTTACATTACTGCCTGAGCTCTGCCTCCTATCACATCAGAGACAGCATTAGATTCTCATAGGAATGTGAACCCTACTGTGAAATGAGCATGGGAGGGGTCTAGATCGCATGCTCCTTATGAGAATCAATGCTTGATGATCTGAGGTGAAGCTGAGGCAGTGATACTAGCACTAGGGAATGGCTGCAAATGCAGATTATCACCAGAGAGGTTTGACTGAACAGAGACCATAATAAATCAATTACCTGCGGACTCACATCAAGATCCTATCAGTGAGTGGCAAGTGACAATTAAGCTGCATCTGCTGGCAGGCTATAAATCCATCCCTTCCACACCTGGTTCATGGAAAAATTGTCTTCCATGAATACAGACCCTGGTGCCTAAAAGGCTGGGGACCGCTCTAGTAGGGGGTTCTTAAGTTTTTCTGTGGTATGAATTCTTTTGGCAGTGGCGCACATGAGCTATTTCTTAGAATAATGTTTTAGATGCCTAAATTATTTTAAAGGAAGCCAATTGTATCAAAACAGAGTTCCCAAATTATTTTCTTTGAAAAGGAGTGACACAGTAACATAAGTGCTTCTTTATTATTGCATTAAATAATAACATTTAGCTGAGGTCACATGATGACTATAATTTAGAAGTATTGCTGTGCATTAAGGTTATTTTAAGATATCCACCACAGCAGTAACATGACTTGAAAATATCTATGATTTCTACTGATGACAAAGACATGGGTATTGTTAATACTACTATGGTTTATTGACTGTATTTATCATTGAAAAAATTACTAGTGAGTGATTATAAAAATAAAAATACAATTCTTTTCCTTTCAAAGTCCATGACCCTCTAAATATTATTCACTGACTCCTATTTAAGAAGTTCTTCTGGGTTGATGGTTCCTGTGCCCACACCCTCCAAAAATAATTTGGCACCCTCAGTACTTCAGAATGTGATCTTACTCAAACGTAGACCATTACAAATGTAATTAGTTCAAATGAGATCATGCTGGAATGGGGTTGAGCTCCTAATCTGATATAACTGGTGTCCATACAGAAGTAAAAATTTAGACACAAACACACACATGCACAGGGAGATCACTGTGTGAAGGTGAAGGTAGAGACTGGGGTGATGCTTTCATAAACTGAGGAATGCCAAAGGTCCCAAGAGGCTAAAGAAGAGGAATAGAGCTGATTGTCCCCTCATTGCCTTGGAAGAAACCAGTCCTGCTGACCCCTTAATCTCAAACTCCCAGCCTCCAGAACTGTGAGACAAAGGATTTATTGTTGAAACCATTCAGGGAATGGAACATAAGAATATGTTCCAGCAGCCACAGCAAACTAATATAGACCACTGAGGGCCTCGGTTTGCATTTTGTCCTATCTGGGTACTCATCACATGTCTGGAAAATGTGCTTTGCAACCAACTGTGGGCACCCATTGCAGAACAGCCCAGGCAAATTCTTATCATACCCACAAAAGCAAAGATCTGAATTTTAGCTCTAGCTTCCAGCGGAGACTGAATAACTGTGAGCAGGTCACTCCTGGACCAGTTTCATCCTTGAAAAATAAAGGGTGAGACCAAGTTCCCCAAGGTCCTCCGACCTTTCCCTTTTAGGAGCTTCCCATTCAGTAAGGGACACCTCTGAGGAGAACAGGCCACTACTTCCCTCCTCTCTCATGTGAGGCATGTACTTGAACCCAATCATTCAGTTTCAATGAGAAAGGCCACTTCAAGCTTGAGAAGTATAACTTTTTGCTATAGCCACAGTGGATGTGGCATTTTAGGTTATGAACTAAGTTCAGCTCTGTGACACAAAACTGTGAAACACCCTTCTCATACCTTAGGACATCATGGAAAGTGACATCCCCACCATTATGCAGCCTTTCCATTTCATAGCACATGTGCTTAAAAAGAAGCTTGTCTTTGTCCAGGTCCACCTCCAGCCGTCCCCGCAGTAGTCGCAGCAGGAACTTCACGCGGAAAGTTGGAATCACCCCCTGATGGGAGAGCATCTTCATCATTAAACCATAATGATTCACTTGGGGTTTTGTTTTCACACCAAAGAACCTGGAGCAATTTCTCAAAAGATGGGAAATTAGGCAATGGATGGCAGGGAAACTTTTGTCTCTCTAGAAGCTGGATCAGGGTATGTGTGCTGAGAGGAGTGGGAGCCAAAAGCTGAGCAGTTCATAAGGCCTATAAATCTCCAATCCTATGTTGCACTATCATAATATTGTATGTTGATGGTAATTAAAAATACATTTAAAAATAAAATAAATAGGAAAGAAAAGCTGAGCACATAGAGTTTCTGCGGGTGTGTCCCTAGTTCTGTGGGATTTCACAACCACACAGTATTTTGAGCCTAGGAGGGTAGAAAGCTCTCCCTTTGACTGTCCTGGTCCTGACACTTGCTTCATCAGGCTTTCCATTGCCTATTCCACTGACTCAGCCTCTGCTCGCATGTTTCTCCAACACACATGCTGAGTGGGTCAGGAATGCATTAGCATAAAAATGAAACATACACATTGTATGTGATCCTTTTCTCAGTCCAGATATGAGGAACTTCTAAACATTTATTGTAAGTTGTTCCTCTATGGGATGATCACTCCTTTTCAGTTCTTCTCCATTATTAGAGCAATTATATGTAAGAGAATTGGGTCCCCAGATTTGCCCTTTTCCTGATCAAATTTTGAAAATCTTCTATGTGCCACTCCCTTTCATGCAACAAAAACCACTGTGCCAGCCTGGCTGTGTCTTTAAATTAGGTGTTGGGCAAAAGGCAGGGACATGTTGAGTCATAAGTACCTGTCAGTTAGTAATACCTTAACCTATGAGTGGAGATGCTGTCTTCTTTGTGTATATTAGAAGAAGGCAGTTTCCTGTAGGTGGCAGCCATGGAGATTAAGTTGGTCCAGCTAAGATGAGAGCTGGGTCAGACATCTGCAAATACGTGCCCCTGTCTTGGAAGAAATACCTCTAAAACTGGGGTCTGAATGAAGTAGAGTTTACCAAGGAAAGAGCAAGCAAAGAGAGTGTGCAGGCCCAAGCTCTAGGCCAGAATACTCAGCTTGTTCTGGCCCCTTGGTCTTTGTGCCCTTATTCAACTCTTCCTGAAAGTATTTTCAGATTGTCCCTCAAATTGTCCCATGGCTTAACATTCCTCATTTTTTAGATATTGGGTCACTTAGCAGCTCCCTAGACAGGCCTCCATGACCACACCTGCTAAAGTTGTTTGCTCCTGACTCCAACCACTCTTTAACATATTACCTTCTTCAAAGTGTTTATAGATTTTTGAAATAATAATAGAAATTACTATTTTACTTTAATTTTGTCTCCTATATTAGTACAGAGGGCCTTTCCATTTTGTTCATTGATATATCTTCAGTGCCTAGAACTATGCCTGAATGTTTGCTAGGCTGAAAGGGGAAGAAGAGGGAGATGAATAAGGAGCTACTGCTGCTTTGGCTAATTCTGGTAAGTCTTGAGTAAACTCACAATTAAAATGGTCTAATACTAAGTCCAAAATAATAAAAGTAATAACTTTAAGAAATCACTAAATAACTCCTTTGCACCTGTAATCAGGATCACTCCTTGATGTTCACATGATCGTGAATCTGTATTATAATTGTTGCTTTGGTAATTTGAATTTATTTCTTCAGAACTCCCTTGGTTTCCTTTCTTGCCACTTCCTTTTTTGTTTGTTTTAAATTTAATTTTATTGTTGTTGTATTATATTCATCCCATTTCCCCTCCCTTTTCTCCCCCTCCCCACCCACCCATTCCCCCACAAAGTCAATCCTACTTGTTGTCCATGTCCATGGTTCTTCCATGCTAGCTCATTGGCTAAACTGCTCCCCTTCTTTACCCCCTTCTCCCCCTCCCCTCCCCTCTGCCCACTGAAGGTCTATTCATTGTACCCATGTATCTGATTCTGTTTTGCTTGTTTGTTTGTTTTGTTCATTAGTATCCTGTAAGGGGGTGAGATCAAATGGTATTTGTCTTTCATTGACTGGCTTATTTCACTAAGCATAATACTTTCCAATTCCATCTATGTTGTTGCAAAGGGTAGGAGTCTTCCTTTCTTTCTGCTGTGTAGTACTCCATTGTGTAAAAGTACCAAAGTTTTTTGATCCATTCATCCACTGATGGGCACTTAGGCTGTTTCCAGCACTTGGCTATTATAAATAGTGCTGCTATGAACACAGGAGTACATAGGTTCTAATGAATAGGTGTTTCAGGGATCTTTGGGTATAATCCTAGTAGTTGAATTACTGGATCAAAAGGCAGTCCCATTTTTAGTTTTTTTAAGGAAACTCCATACTGTTTTCCATTGTGGCTGCACCCTCCTGCATTCCCACCAGCAGTGCACCAGGGTTCCCTTTTCCCCACATCCTCGCCAACATTTGTTGTTTGTTGATTTGTTGATGATTGCCATTCTTACAGGTGTGAAGTGGTATCTTATTGTGGTTTTAATTTTCATGTCTCTGATAGCTAGTGATGTTGAGCATTTTTTCATACGCCTTTGGGCCCTTTGTATGTCCTCAGAGAGTTGTCTCTTCAGGTCCTTTGCCCACTTTTTAATTGGGCTGTCAGTCTCCCTGGTGTTGAGTCACATTGAAGGCCTGAAGAAGAGGACCTCCTTGGTTAGAAAGGATATAAGAGGGAACTATTTTGTTTCTTTTCCCTCCTAGAGAATTCTGCTGGATGGGCAATGACAGCTGTCTACAATTCATCATTGGCCATTAAAAAATCAATATATGTCAACTGCCAACAATAAAACCGTGTTCGAGAGGTGGTAGTAAGCCTCTTTTTGGTGGGGCATGAAATGACAATCCACTTGCCTACCTCTCGTTTATCATCCACCATATTCCATATGATTTGAAAGTGGCGAAGATCATTGTAACTTAAAAGCTGGTCTTCCTCAGTGGAATAAAACAAGGAAAAATTTTCCACTATTATGGCTAAAAAGAAAAGAAAAATGATGAAGTTAGATAACTATGCTAATCTATCATTTGTTAGAAAATGTAAAACATCTATTGTATATATGAATTTTATCAGCTACATGATAAGCCAAAAATTTTAAGTGCTTTCAAAATGATTTCCAAGTTGGCAAAGCTCATATTTGGACTAAGCAATTTCCCTAGCTCCTGGCTTTCCAAAACATGAGGGCCATGAGCATAAACACACATTCTGTGTATATAGATATTCATGCCAGCTGGTTTTCTCTTGTATTTGAGAGTTGCAGGGCAGGCTCTTAAAGGTCAGATTGAGTTCTGGGTGGCCCCACAGCTGGGTGAAAATCTATCTTTCAAAAACATAAATGTAACATTTTGGGGCTGTAAATGCAGCCCCCCAATATTTGTTCAACTCAATCCCTGAAAGCTCTTTCCAGATTAATAATCGTAATAGATAAGAGAACTCTTGAAACTGCAATCAGTTGTCATTTACATGCCTTCCAAAAGTCTTTTCAGCTTTTGGATGGAGAGGCAGCAGTTTATAATTAATGCTATGGAACACTTACCTCAAGCAATCCAGGATAATTACTTGAAAATTATACATAATTATTTAAGTACCTGAGTTTAAAGAGATGAAAAAATATGCAATGAACATTGCTCACCTACAAGTAGATTAAGCATGATGTAGGCAATGATGACATAAAATGAACAGAAATACATAAGTGCCCCTGCATAATTTCCACAGTCTGTTGCCCAGTATGTAAATTCATCTGGAGTACAAAAGGGTGGCTGAACCTGTGGGGCAATGGGAGGGAGAGAGGAGAAAGTGACAGCAGAGAAGAATACAAATTTTCGTTAACTGACTGAGTTAATGAACATATTCCTAACCCATGTAAAATATAATTAACTTCAAAGTAATCTCTCAAAAGCTACATATTGGGGTACATCATCTGCAGAAAAAATAAAAAAAGAATATTTCATTTATTCATAGTTAGTCTTGTAGAATCCCAAATTCACTTCCATCTTAGCAACATAATGAAAATGAACTGGTTTCCTCTAAGAGATGCTCTGTCTACCACACCTCCACTAGCCACAATGATAATTTGTCACTGTAATGCAAACTGCAGAATATTGAACAAAACAGCATTTTAAAAATTTTCTCTGACTTAAAGAATGGGATATGATTTTAGGAGGATGTGTTATACACAGTAATTTCATACTTAAATTGTGTGAGAAGAAGCCAGTGATCCTTATTGTTCCCAGAGTACCATTATGAGATGTTATGATATCCCTTGCTCAATAAAATGCCAACACCTCTGAGGAAACTTCTGGTTTCTTTCAGCTAGAGAGACCAACTCTTTCTTCTACAGTCCATGGCATTCTGCTTGTTCTTTATTTAGAGTTTATTTAATTATACCTAATATTATATTTAATTCATCCCCATGAATTCATGCATAAAGTTCTTGAGACCCTACTATGTGCTAAGTTTCTGCCCAGTATTGGTGACAGACTGGTAAGTCAAAGGCCCTGGCCCTCCTTCATGTTGCTGACAACACAGCAATGGTTAAATAGCCATTAATTACATGTGGCTATTTAAAATTCATGTTCATTAACATTAAATACAAATGCAATTTAAAATTTGGTTCTTTATATTAAATGGTCACATTTCAGATACTCAATAACCACATGTAAGTAGTGGCTACTGAATTGGACTATGCAGATGACCATCACTGCAGAAATTTCTTTTGAACAACATTAGTCTATAGGGTGAGAAAGAGACGAAATAAACTAATCAAGCTAATAATTCTTTATAGTTGTGCTACATGCTACAAAAGAGAAATAAAGAGTGCAATAAAAACATTTAACTGTCCTGGCTGGTAGCACAGTGGATAAGGCACCAGCCTGCGAACCCAAAGGTCACTGGTTCAATTCCCCAGCCAGGGCATATAACCAGGTCTCCAGCCAGGTCTGTAGCTGAAGGCAGGTGAAAGGCAACCATACATTGATGTTTCTCTCCCTCTCTGCCTCTCTCCCTTCCTCTCTCTCTGAAAATAATAAATAAAAAATCTTAAAAAAAGATTAAAAAATAATAAAACAAATAAACAACAACAACAACAACAACAAACATTTAACTGTCAGTCTTGGCATGAGGGAGGATTCCTGAAGGAACTGATGTTTAAAGTGACACCTGAAGAATGATGAAGAAGTAGCCTAGGAAAGAGAGTGTATAGCTCAGAGTCCTTGACCTAAGCTTCTTGAGGGTGCTATAGAATCACAGACAATCTGGCAGCCAGTGTGTGGCTCAATATAAACCAGGGGAATCAGTGAATAGCTGTTGAATACATTGAATTAAAGAAGCAGAATTCCCTGTTTGTACTTGACTACTAAAACATTGAAGGTAAGAAGGAAAGCACAATGCCTATAAAATGCATATTTATTGAATGGAACTACAATAGTTTAAGTTGAGTTCAGTGGATACTCTTTTTGCATGTCCATACACTGTAATGTAAAAGAATGCAATTTTATGTATTTTGTACACAGAGTCTTGATGCTAACGAGGATATAGCTAACAAGTTTTATCTGATTCTAAACTGAGGCACTGTTACCAGTAAAGAAATAATTTACCATACAGTCATGCATAATCTTGTTCCAGTCTTCACCTGTGACAATACGGAACAGCACAGTAATAGCTTTGCCAGCTGAAGAGAAGTTTGCATGCCTAATTTAAGGGAAAAAAAGCAGAATCTGAATAATATAATTGTCATAAAGTAGTAAGACTTGTCACCATCAAAACTGGTGGATTTGGCAAATTTGGTTGCCAAGTAACCATTTCTGAAGATTACAACCTCTTACTTCTGTCATCTATACTTGTCCCCAAGTTTAGCTGTCTTCATAACCCAACTCTAGCATGGTGACACCAATTTCTTGCCATTCATCTTCATTGACTGAGGGAGCAAGCTATGAAAATATAAAGTGATTTCGTCTTTCACATGGATCATGCTATGAAAGATGGAGCTGTCATGTGTCAAATAAGTCATCTCCACAACAGACATATGTATATTTAATTTGTTGTCTAAAGACTTCTTTTTTAATTTATGAGACACTTCTACAAAATTTAAGATAATCTTTGAAAATTTTTTTTATATATGATAGCCATTTATGTGGTTCTAACTTATTATGTTTAACTAAAAAAAAAGAAAAGGAAAAACTCACTGTCATCTCAAAATTATTTAACTAAAAATAATATATCATTTTTTTTGCATTGCATGAATAGAATGCTAGAATTCAGCAGAATATCAGAAGTGGTTATTCCTTTATGATAGTGGAATTATAGATTCTTTTTTCTTTTATTCTTGAATTTTCTAAGGTCTCTTAAGTAAACACATATATACTGTTTTTAATTAGAAAAATGACCTTTTAAATTTTGTTTGAATTTCTAACTGATTGCTTTTCCTTTCTCCTCCATCTCTAATAGAGAAGAATCATTCACATGTTTATTTATAATTTCATTACTAAAACTATTTGCTTGATAAATAAATAGAAAAATAAATACACACTAACCTGTTAATGTTTTCTCCATACTTCACAGTACCAAATAAAACAACTCCAGCAAAAGCATAACATAGCAGCAATAGGAACATTCCTACAATGATAAAGAAGCTTTTATACATGCTGACAACCACTGTCAGGAGGAGCATCTTCAGTGTTACCTGTATAGAGAGGGACATGGAAAGAGAGATGGAGAAAGATAATATGAATATTTAATTCATTAAGCTGCGGAAAATGTGGGAAGTAAATTATATCAAACAGGTTGACACAAGAGTAACCCTCAGGATATCATTTGAAAATTGCTTCCTATTCGGTAATAAATCTGAATATTATTCACAAACCCTTTGATGGAGAGAAATTCTACTTGCATTTCCAACTGTTCAGTCTTCTCAGCCAAATTAATAAAAGCTCTACCCTAAGATTTTTAGCCTTACATTCTCTCTTCTTTTTCTCTCTAATTCTCTATAATAAGGGCTGTAAATTTTGGAGCTGTAGCAAGTAGACTCAGGATTCTTCTACAAACAGATGTTCTTAAAAACAAACCTAAAAATGATGAAATGCTAAATACTATCAAATATTACGTGTGTTGATTATGTGGACATATGGAATGCATATGACAATGTCAATATCAAAAAAGAAAATTACTTTAAAAATGAAAAAATATCTGGCATGCACATTAATAAACAATATAAAGAAATATGGAATCATAAAATTATAAATGCTTATTAAGGATTATTTTTCATTCCCAGTAAAATAACTTTATTAAAATAGAAACTAAAAATAAATATTTAAATAGACCACTAGTTTTTTGCTTTCATGCCTGATATGTCATCTTAGTTGATGATTGAGTTTACTTAGTAAATATGAAGAATAAATAAAACAGCATGTCAGAAAACATATAACAAGAAAATTAAGCTACTGGTTTATTTTAATATTCAAAATTTACTCATTTGGATTTATTATGTTTAGCAATTTGTTAACTACAGAACTGAAGACCAGAAGCCAGCTGAAGTTAGTCATTTCTCATTTCTTTGGTGTACTTGCTACCCTTGGTGCTGTTCTTCACAACATACTTACGTGCTTTCCACAGATTGAGAAAAACCTAAAGACAATCACACACGCACCCATCATGTAGGTATATGCATTCTGAAATTTAAAGAGAAGAGAGCCTCTTAGAATTTGCTCAAAAGATCTTATCACAGTTCCATTTTTCATTTTGAGTCTTCTGTGAAATCTACTGAATAATTAGTTTTATAAAATGTGAAAAATCTTATATTTATCTTTAAATATAAATTTATCTTTAAAAAGGTGTTGCAAAGGTCACTACCAAAACTCATGAATAAATATTAGCTATAAAGTCAAATCTTAAATGAAACTTTAGTCTCCATTTTGCTCAGCTGAGTTCTGTATTTTAAAACTTATTTTTACATAAACTAGTGACCAGCTTCTTTGAGGATAACAATGCAACAAGGGAGTCAAATGAGATGGAATATAAAGGAATCCTGGCAGAGGGAACTCAGGTGTTGGAAAGAATTGCTGAAAGTCAGATCCCATCTCTCTGAAGGCCGGTGGAGACCTCTGGGGACTATCTGACCTCATGTCCATTAGTCTAAAATGATTTCAGAGATGTCTTGCCTGCTCAGAAACACATTCACTATGTGATCAGTTGCAAGAGATGACTTGGTATGCTTTATGACTAAAAAACCTTAATCTGAGAAACAAAGATCCCACTGACTGTAACTAATAATAAATGTGGCATTGAGCTGATGCCAAAATGTGATTTTTCTTAAGAACTTTGTCTAGGCAAATGACAACAGTCACAAGATGGACACCTGGAAAAGGGGGTCCTGTGAAATCCTGGTAAGGTGCAAGGAAATGAATGTCTGCACAGAATCATCTTTGGATGGGAACAAGGACTGTATCTTCCTTCACAATGGTCTACTGCAAAATGAGTTGAGGGAGCATGCTTCCAGAACCAGAGGTTCTTGGAGAAGAATAAAAACAGTGAGGCACAAAAGGCAAGTTGGTCTTTTGGTATGAGATATCCTCCTGGGGACATAAAATTAGGGTGCTTACTCTACTTTGTGTGGACTCAGTAGCTTTTCATTGCAACTTGGAGAAATACAAAAGCTTCTGTCTTGCTGCTTCTCTCCATGTTAGCTCCAAACCTACTGTAGATACTTTCTTGCTTTACATTCTGGAAGTGATAACACTCAGCAGCTTTTAGGATAATGATCCAAATCTTTCACCTGGTCCTAAGGTCTGACCTCTTCTTACCTATCCAAATCTTTTACTTTGTTCCCCTTGCACCTATTCTAGTCACACTATCTATTTTCTTACATCTTTCCATCTTAGGGACAACTGCCTGAAATGTTCTCTCCTCATCCTACAGACTGAACCCAATTATCACTCCCCTCAGGATGCCTTCTAGGACCTGTCTGATGAAGCCATCTTACACTAATATATGTTGTCAAGCAATATGTGTCCCTCTTCCATCTCCCTCACCACAGTTGTAATTCTCATTGACTTGGGAGCATTTAATGAATATCTACCTGAACTTTCCAGGATGTACAGTTCATAAAATGAATGACTGTCTTTGTTTTACTCATTACATTCTTCTCAATTCCTAGCACAGTGACTTGCCCACCTGTAGTGTCCAAAACCATTTATTGTTTGAGGAAATGAATCAGGGTGACTGAGGGCCCATTTGAGCTTTGCATAGCTCCTGACTCTGAAGGTGACAACTGTCCTACAAAGGATACTTTAAAAACTTCACATTCTTGATCTTCTGAATGCTCACATGAAATATGTAGATTATGAAATTATGTTCTCAGTTCAGACCAGAAAACAGAGGATCATTGAAGTCAAATAACTTGATAAAAGCTGGAAAATGGTGTAACCCAACACTAGGACCTAGCAGTATCCAAAATGGTAACCACTAGACAATGATATTATTGTGCACTTGAAATGTAGTGAATCTAAATTAAGACATGCTGTCAATGTAAAATATACATTTAATCAAATATTTAGTATAAAAGAAAATATGTAACACCTCTCCTACTTAGTTTTGTTATATTGCTGCCATGTTGAAATGATAATACAGGGTGGGACAAAATTAGGTTTATAGTTGTGAGTGCAGAAAACAGCTTATTCTTATTTTTTAATTATTGTATTATTTTTTTCACACAAACAACTGTAACCTCCTTTTGCCACACCCTATGTTTGGGATATGGTAGGTTTAAAACATATTATTAAATTAACATTTTTTGTTACTATTTTATATTTTAAATGTGGCTTCTAGGAAATTTAAAATTATATCTGTGGTGACATTTTACTTCCCTTGGACAATAAGTCTCAAGATCATGAGCAAGAACACCCATAGCTTTACATTTTGAGCTGAACTTCGGATGGAATAGAGGCTGAAGGCATTTAGGCAAAACAGTGGGAGCTCAGATATAGAGGTGGGGAAAGATCTGCTTTAGAGGAATGGCAGCTGAGGGTCTAGTAGAAAATAAGGCAGCAAAGTATCTGAGATTCACACTGTGAAATACTGATCATCATGCAGTGGCACTGATGCTACACCTCAGCTCGGAACATGAGGTTTGAGTCTTCTGATACTAGCTTACATGACAATTCAGATACTGGTTTAAATCTGTTTTTGTTTCTGCTCTCATTTTTGTCTTTGGACAAAATAAGGGTTAAACCAGAAGAGCTTTAAGGTATTTTCTTGAACTCTCTAGAACTTTGAGAGGGCAGGTTTTGTCTGCATGAAGAATGTGGATGTGTGCACATGTATACCCATGTATGTATCTAATAACATGTATGAGGGCCTATCTTGGTCAAGGCTGGATTTTAGGGATACTGATCTGACATCTTAGAATTGGCTGACATGGAATGAAATGAGACTAAAAACAGGGTTACCTAAAATATAATTATCAACTAAAACAAACAATTATGCACATACCAAAAGGGCAAAGTGAAGTACCACCCAGACAACACCGAGTGATGTCACCAGCAGATCATACCGATTTCTTCTGCTTTGCCAGAAGCCAGCAGGTGACATGGCTATGATTTTCATTGTAACCTGGAGGAAAACAATGAATAGAGTGAATCAAGATGAGGGTTCAGACATAGTTAAATGTATTAACTTGAGTCACATTATTTTTTACGGATATAGCAACCAAAGAGAAGAATTTATCACACATATAAAAAAGCTAAGTAGGTAATAGATCTATATTTTCCAAACCCTTTTCTCCTTGTTTTATGATTAGTTATATAGCAAGGTATTTTTCTTCCTGAGGTAAACAAAATTTTGGGAAACATCAACCAGTATAAGGTAAAATAATAAGAACATCCCTGAAAAGTGATATGACATGGATCATACTTTAAGATAATCTTGTCTGGACCAACTCCCTTTGCTACCACATTGCAATCTGAGACTCTGAATTAAAGTAGTTTGTGCAGTTTTCTCTAAATATTTAAACTCAGATAACTAGAAGAGGTGATCATTCTGATACAGCAACTAACTACAATTTGCAATTCCTGCAATTAGAAAAATTTGAAGTATAAAGTGAAGTCTTTGGTCAAGTTAAGCAGAACAACCTCAAAAGGAGATACCCTAAAAACATACTACCCCCTCAAAAAAAAAAAAATTCACTTCAAGAATAATGGGACACATCAGAAATGTGCCATCAAAGGACACTTTTTAAAATGTGCACCACTTCCCTCCCCCACCCCTACCCATTGACTCAGGTACCTCTAAGACAAAGATGAAGGTGAAAACCACTGACATTGTTGCCAAAGGAACAGTCACTGGATCCTCGACATCCCACTGGAAAGGAAACAGCACATACACATCTTTGCCCACACCCATCACACACAAAAAATCCTCCTTTCATTTGATCACAATTGTCAACTTAAAATTTTTATAATAAAGAACATAGATTGTAGTAGATATGGCCACATGCAATATTCTTGGATACACCCATGAATATGAAATTCATTCCCACAGTGTTAGGGTGAAACAAAGTACCTTGACAGACAGCAGCACAGACTGGGCTAGGACAAGTAATGCAATTGTCCTCTTAAAAAATGGATGCTGGGTTATGTCATACATTTTGGCTCTGAAACCATCATTATCTGGAAAAGAAAGGTTTAAGCAATGGCATTTTAGACATAGGTCACATTTACTTTCTTGTGTTTCATTTTCTTTAATGTTCATCATAAAACCCATTACATTTCCCTACCCCCACAGCTCAATCTATTGTGTAGTGTTTTGCAGGAATGGCTGGCTCTGAATATTTAAAATGATGGTGCATGGCACCATCTATATTGAAAGGAGAAGCGCATCATTCAATTTCTTTCTGTTTAATACATTTCACTCATATGTTGAAAAGGCAAGCACAAATATTTTATTTAAAAATTCATTTTTTCATTAAGGCTTATCCTGAGAGCACTGAAGCACAACCTTTGGGTAGTTGATTTTAATAGCCTATGGAGAGATCTGTAGTTTGGAGCCTGTTTCTATATTAACTTATGCACAACTGCCTAGTGGCCTCACGATTATTATTTTAATTGAAATCTTAGACTCCTGGGGAATCATGAACACTAATGCCCCACATGAATAAAATCAGAACATCTTTGATACCCGGGCGAGGTGGGAGATGAAGAGGCTGTGCTATCTTCAGTCGGCTCTTCAGATCTTCCCATCTTCTCTGATCTACAGTCAGCAGAGCAGTCCCCTTAATAAACAAAGGAAAGCAGAAAAAAGGCCTTTTGTCATATACTCCATGCCAAGGACATTGCACATGGGGTGGTGATACAAACAGGACTAATTTGGGGGTTAGAATAAAGATATTCTTTAAATACTGTGGTGGTCTGATAAACAGGCTCAGAATCCTCAAACTTGTTCTTGAGAAGACTTCCAAAAAGGATGGCCATGGGTTTCACAACAGACTCAGCAGCCTTCATTTGGCACCTTTGAATGTTTCCCAGGTTTAGGGAAATCTAAAGGTTTTCTATATGATTAAATTTTCAAAAAGGGATCCTCACTTTAATAGTGATTGGTTTCCTTTAATTTCATGGCAGAAAATGCTGCAGCAAAATTATAGTTTGTCAATGCTGCTGCGTCTGGCTAAGTATCGTTTGTTTTTAAACATGTTTTTCAAAAATTATTATATGTGAAATTGCAAAACTATATATTTTATTAATTTATTGTCCCATTTCCCCCCCATTGCTCTCCCCTGTGTAAAAGTATTTTACATGGTAGAAAGCCACAAAATTTGAATCTTTAAGAAATTAGTAGCTGTGGCAGCTGGATAAATGAAATCAGATATTCTTTATTATATAATAGTGTACTTCATTAAAATGCATGTATATATATTTTATCATATTTTATAAAGGCAAAAATATAATTAAAAAACTAGGTTAAAAAACACTGTTCTTCCTTTCTTCTTAGCTCAGGACCCTTCTTCAGGGGTATATCTTCTTTATTACGTTTTCAGCCTTGCTGGTTGTATATGTCTCACTATGAAAATGTTTGTTTTAAGTTAAAAACATTTATATACATTTATGTAAATGGTATCCAATATGTGCTCATTTGTGAAGTTTGTTTTTATTTTCACTGAACAGTGTTTTTCTTTTTTATGTATATTTTATTGATTATACTGTTACAGTTGTCCCAAGTTCTTTTCCCTTTGCTTCCCTCTGCCCAGTACCTCCTTCCCTCCAGCAATCCCACCACCCTTAGTTCATGTCCATGGGTCATGTTATAAGTTCTTCGGATTTACCCTTTCCTGTACTATTTTTAACACCCTACTATCTATTTTGTACCTAGAAATTATGCTTCTTAATCCCTGCACCATTTCCTCCTTTCTCCCATTTCCCCCTCCTAACTAATACCCCTCCCAATGATCCCCATACCTATAATTTTGTTCCTCTTCTGGTTGTTTGCTTAGGTTATTTTTGTTTTTATTTTTAGATTTTGTTGCTGATAAAAGTGAGTTTGTTGTCATTTTACTAGTCATAGTTTTGATCTTCTTTGTCTTAAATAAGTTCCTTTAACATTTTATAGAACAATGTCTTGGTGATGATGACCTCCTTTAGCTTTACCTTGTCTGGGAAGCACTTTACCTCCCCTTCCATTCAATGATAGCTTTGCTGGATAAAGTAGTTTTGGTTGTCCTTGCTTTTAATCACTGAATAGTTCTTGCCTCAAAGTTTCTTTTGATAATTCAGCTGATAGTCTTATAGGAACCTCTTTGTAGGTAACTCTCTTCTTTTCTCTTGCTACTTTTAAGATTTTCTCTTTCTCTTTAATCTTTGACATTTTAAATATGGTGTGCCTTGGTGTGGCCTATTTCCTTCACCAAGTTAGGGAAATTTTCCTTCATTATTTTTTCACATAAATTTTCAATTTCTTGCTTTTCCTCTTCTCCTTCTGGCACCCCTATGATTCAGATGTTGGCATGTCAAAAGTTGTCCCAGAGGTTCCTAAGCCTCTCCTCATTGTTTTCAGTTCTTGTTTCCTCTTTATGTATTGGTTGATTGTTAATTTCTTCCTTATGTTCCAAAGGATTTTCCTTTGTTTCACTTAGCATGACCTTCGTTTCTTCCTTTATGTGTTTGTTATACTTAATCTTGTCTGTCAAGTCTGTGAGCATCTTTATTACCAGTGTTTTGAATTCTGCATCTGTTAGGTTGGTTATCTCTTCATGGCTTAGTTCTCCCCCTGGAATGTTGATCTCCCTCTTTTGGGCCCTCTTTTGAGGAGACTTCTATGTTTCCTCAACTTGACGGCTTTCTGTGTTTGCCTCTGTGTCTTAGGTAGAGCTGTCCTACCTGTTATGCTGTAAGGACTAGAGCCTTAGATATTTGTCAGTACAGGACAACCCATTTCACCACATTGTGGTGCTATATGTGGAGGAGGCTCCCTTTTCTAGGCACTTCTCCCACTTCCCATATGACTGGTGCGACTCTAGCTGTTGCTTAGTGATGGTTCCCAGACTGGGTGTATTTGCAGATGTCCTAGGACTGTGGGGGCCACTAAACAAGTGGACTCTGCTGAGAGGCCAGAAGTTTCTTCCTTCACCCCAACCCCCACTGGTTTTCACAGTTAGAAGTAACATGGCTTTATTTTCCCCAGCACTGGAACCATGAGCTGCAAGGTCTGTCTAGGGCTGGGATTGCTCCCCAGATGTCCCTCCCTACTTTTACAATGTATGACTTTGCTTTTTGCTGTCATTCACAGCCTCTGCCCTGTCACTGTTGCTGCCACACTGCATCCTTTCTGCCCAGTTACACCCCTCCTGTCTGGATGAGTATTTCATCTTTATTGCTTTGTTTGTTAGACTTCCTTATGGCTCAATTTTCTGGTACTTTTGCAGGGGGGGGGGTTGTTTGTTTGTTTTTGTTTTTTTAGTTTTGAGGTAGTTATAATTCTTTCTTAGTTGTGGAGGGAGATGCAGTGTATCTACCTACATCTCCATCTTGGCAGGAACTTTGCTATTTGAACACCTTTTCTTACAACTAGATACTAGATGTAAGTTGCTTATTTTAACTGTTCATAGAGTAGTTCAATATACAAATATATTAGATGTTACTTTTTTTAGGTTTATGGACTATAAATGATGCTGCAATACATACACAATTATTGTCTCACAATAAACATTTATGAGCTTTTCTCCATGGTAAATCTCTAGGAGACTAATTGCTGGGGTATAGGCGATTATGCATTTTTATATTTATCATGCATTACCAATGCTTTCCAAAGAGAAATAAATAAGAAAATGTGTCATTAGCAATCTCGAAGTATTCCCATTTCCTTATATTCTTGTTAATACTTGACATTATCAGGCATTTTAATTTGGCCATTTAATGTATGTGTAATGTACCTAATTTTGTTTTAATATAAATGAGATGAAGCATTTTTTATGTTTATAAGTAGTGATTCCTGTATCTCCCTTTGTGAATTGCCTGTTCACATTCCTTGCTCATTTTTGTATTTTAATATTGACTTTTTGATATTTTGTAGAAATTCTTAATATACTCTAGATACATTTAAAATTGAATTTACTGGGGTGACACTGGTTAATAAAATTATAGTTTTCAGGAGCACAGTTGCACAACACATCACCTATATATACACTTTATTGTGTGTTCACCAAACTGTCAAGTCTCCTTCTATCACCATTCTGTATACTATTCTTTTATCAGTTATTTGAGTTGCAAATATTTTCTTTTAGTTTAGTGTTTTTTCTTTTCCTTTTTTAAATTTAACTTTATTGTTGTTGTATTACATTCATCCCCTTTTTACTCCCCTCTATCCCCTTCTCTGCCTACCCATTCACACACAAAATCAATCCCACTTGTTGTCCATGTCCATGGTTCTTCCATGCTAGTTCCTTGACTAAACTGCTCCCCTTCTTTGCCTCCTCCTTCCCCCTCCCCCCCTCCTCCATTTTCTCTGCCCACTGAAGGTCTTTTCATTGTATTCATGTATCTGGTTCTGTTTTGCTTATTTGTTTGTTTTGTGCATTATTGTCCTTTAATGGGTGAGATCATATGCTATTTGTCTTTCACTGACTGGCTTATTTCACTAAGCATAATACTCTCCAGTTCCATCCATATTGTTGCAAAGAATAGGAGTTTTTTCTTTCTTTCTGTTGTGTAGTATTCCATTGTGTTAATGTACCAAAATTTTTTGATCTAATCATCCACTGATGGGCACTTAGGCTGTTTCCAGCACTTGGCTATTATAAATAGTGCTGCTATGAACATAGGTGTACATTGGTTCATATGAATGGGTGTTTCAGGGTTTTTTGGGTATAGTCCTAGTAATGAAATTGCTGGATCAAAAGGCAGTTCCATTTTTAGTTCTTTAAGGAAACTCCATACTGTTTTCCATAGTGGCTGCACCAGCCTGCATTCCCATCAGCAGTGCACCAGGGTTCCCTTTTCTCCACATCCTTGCCAACACTTGTTGTTTGTTGATTTGTTGTTGATTGCCATTCAGACAGGTGTGAGGTAGTATCTTATTATGGTTTTAATTTGCATTTCTCTGATGGCTAGTAATGTTGAGCATTCTTTCATATGCCTTGGGCCCTTTGTATGTCATCCTCAGAGAAGTGTCTGTTCAGGTCCTTTGCCCATTTTTAATTGTGCTTTCTGTCTCCCTGGTGGGGAGTTGCATTAGTTCTTTATACATTTTGGAGATAAAACCCTTATCTAAGGTATCATTGGTAAATATGTTTTCCCATACAGTTGGTTCAATCTGGGTTGATCTTTTGTTCTCAGGTGGGTCTCTTGAAGATGTCATGTATGTGGGTCATGTTTCCTTATCCTTTCAGCTACCCCTATGTCTTTTGATTTACATTTAAGGTTATTATTGATTGATACTTATTGCTATTTTCCCCCTTTGTACCTGTGTTCCTCTCTGTCTCTGTTTATTCATCTTTTTTTAAAGCAGGTCCTTTATCATTTCTTGCAATGCTTGTTTTGTATAGATGTGTTCTTTTAGTCTTCTTTTGTCTATGAAACCCCTTATTTCTCCTTTATTTTGAATGAGAGCCTTACTGGGTAGAGTATTCTTGGTTGCAGGCCTTTGTTTCCCATTATTTGGAATATAATTTGCCATTCCATTCTGTCTTGTATTGTTTCTGTTGAATAATCATTTGATAGCCCTATTGAAGCCCCCTTATATGTTATTTGCTATTTCTCTCTTGATGCTTTTAGGATTCTCTTTTTGTCTTTTAAATTTGCCATTTTAATTATAATGTGTCTTGGAGTGGGTCTGTTTGGAATTATCCTCATTGGGACCCTTTGTGCTTCCTGAACTTGAGTAACACTTTTACCCATCATATTAGGGGAGTTTTCTATCATTATTTTTTTGAATAGGTTTTTCATTCTTTCTCTTCTCTTTCTGGTATCTGCATGATACAGATATTGTTTCATGTTGTCCTGAAGCTCTCTTAAAACCTCTTCATTCTTGTCCAGCCTTTTATTATTTTACTGCACTGTTCTGCAATATTTTTCTATGTTGTCCTCCAGCTTGCTGATTTTATCCTCTACTTCCTCTAGCCTACTGTTGATCCCTTCTACTGTATTCTTCAATTCAGAAATTGTATTCTTCATTTCTTCCTGGCCTTTACTGATAGTTTCTAAGTCCTTTTTAATGCTGATGTAGCTCTCAGTAAGTTCCTTGTAGCTTCTCTGGAGTTTTTCATAGTTCCCCTGGAGTTGTTTATAGTTTTCTTTGAGCTGGCTGAGCTCATTGAGCTTCTCTGTCATCATTATTTTGAATTCGATATCTGATAGTTTGGTTGCCTCTGTTTCATTTAGTGATGTTTCTGGGGATTCCTCCTTTCCCTTTGGTGATGGACTGATTCTTTTTTCCTCCATTTTGAGTGTCTGTTGTTGCTTGTTTTTGTCTTGGATTAATTTGCATTGATTCCCTGCCTTTGTGGAGCACCCTTCTGTGTTAGGAGATTTGTGGAGTTCAGTGTTGCATTCTCCTAGATTTCCTCCATTTGTTGCTCTTGGGATGGCCTTTGTGTCATTAACTTGGGCCATCTGGTTGTATTTTGGATTTGTTGTATGTGTTGCTCCTTTCACTCCAGTTGGCTGATTGAGAGACACTACTTCTATCCTGTGTCATATATGGTTTTTGAGCTGCTCCTAAAACAGAACCACAAGTCCAGGCAAAATAACTATACCTTTACAGATATCTTTCTCCTTTAATCTCCCTTTTGATTGCCTATGACCCTAGCTAAATACCCATACCCTCAAAGATAACCCCCATTTTTGATCACACCCTTAGCTTCAACTGAGCCAGTCTTAATAGGGATGTAGATATGATAAGACTGTTATAAGGGGGTAATAATGATTAAATTGACTAAAGCATAGATAATTTTGAAGGGTGCAAAGGAGTAGCAAAGATAGTGGGGATGCAAGAGAAAAAGCCAACTTATCTCTTATATAGAAATGGGGAGGGGGAAAATCAGAATGCCTCATGTGCGAGTGAACAGTATAAGCCTATATATATATAGTTGCCCCATCTACCTCCCTGTCCACCCTCAATGAGCACTGATTGGTCCAGATGGGACCAGGACGTGTGTGCTTTTAGCAGAAAAAAAGAATTTATAGTCCCTAGTAGTGCACCCATAGGAAGAAAAAAAAAAAAAAAGAGTTTAAGTGGCTGGGGAGAGGAGGAATACATAGTTTGAGGACTGGGAATGGGTTATAGCAGGAGAGTGAGTAGACTTTAAAACAAGAGTAAGAGGAGGGTTTTGGGTAGTTAGGTGGATTGAGATAAAGAACAGTAAAAATATGGGAATTGGGATATACTATGATATAAATAGTATTTACTTAAAATCTAGTTATTGTGAGGGTTGGAAGTAACTTTTGAAAAGGATATGTTAGGGATTAATAGTTCATGTAGCTCTCGGTGTAACTCAGGTGCTTGAGATTAGCAGCAGTCCATTTCCTGGGTCTGCCTCTTTTTCTTGATCAAGTCTCTGCAGTCTACAGTCAAACTGTGTGTTCTTGGAGTGGTAGGGCCTATGGCTGTCACAGTCAGGGTTGATTCTGAGTTCCACTCCCAGGTAGGCTGACCCTCCAGTAGAGTCTGGCTGCTCCTCCCCCTCCAGCTCCTTCAGAAGGAAGGTTTCTGCCTGGGATGGCTCCGAGGGTCGTTGGACTGCAACTTCTTTTGCTCCTATGATCGCTGGCCCTCCCTTTTCAGCTCTTCTAAGAAGAGAGCCCCTGTCTGCAGAGAGCCTGGCTCCCCAGGGAGCCCAGGGCATTGCTTACTGGCAATGGCTAGCTCTCCTCATCCAGCTCTTTGTGGAGGTTTTCACTGCATTTGATGGGCCTTTGGTCCTGTGGGGAGCCCCATAGCGAGGGCACTGGTGATAGCTAGCCCTTTCCCTCCAGACTTCAAGAAAGTTTATGCTGCCTGTGTTGGGCACCTGACTCTATAGAGAGCCCGAGGTATGTGCTGGCAATGGCTACCCCTCACCCTCCAGCTTTTCTAGGAGATAGGTTTTTTCACATGCAATGGGCACGCCAGTTGCACCTGCAGCAAGTTCCTGGCACGCAGTTTAGAGCTGCCGTTTCTGAGGGAGCCTGTGCAATGGTGTGGGTGCATGGGGTTGGGCCACCCTTCTCCCTGGGGCTCTGTGTTATCTTCTCCCCAGGTGGCACAGCAGCACAGTTTTCGGCCCTCTCACTGCTCTGCCTGGTGCACTTCCCTGCTCCCCTGCTCCTGCTCCCTGTGGGTCTCTCCTTCTCCGGCCTCTGGCCCTGGAAGGGGTTTCCTCTCACTCAGCCTCTGGAGCAAGTAGCAGGGAGCAGGGCTCTTGGCTCTCACAAAGTCCCTCCCTTGCAGGTGTTCAATTTCTCAATCTCCCCAAGTTTCTGCTCACTGTCTACACTTCACTGCTTAGATTTCTTGTCATGGAGAACCTGAAACTGTCTCTAGTCAGAGCTGCCCCTCTGGGCAGAGCCTCCACTGCCCAGAGGCTGACCTTGGCCTACCAGCCGGTTTAACTATCTCACCTGCTCTCCTGTAGGTCTCTGCAGACTCTGGGCTGTGCACCCCTGAGTCTAGATGCTAAGGCTCCAATTTGCAGGGATCTTCAGATGTCTTGTGCTCCCTACCCTATCCTCCAGCTGCTCTGGCACTCAAGAACATGGTGAGCACTGCCATCCACTCTGTCACCATCTTTTCCCTCTAGTGTTTTTTCTTAAGTTTTGCTTTTATTATTCAGATATAATGTATTGTTTATCATTCAGCAAATTTACATTTTAATGTATTGTAAGTTATAATTCTTTTCTTTATGGGTTTCACTTTGTGATTAATGTCAAGAAATCTACAACTACACCAGGGTCAAAAATAAATTCTACACGGTTTAAAAACAGGTTATATATTTGCTATTCATTGTTAGGCCATGTATTTTTCTGGAATTCATTTTTGAGTAAGCTATGAGGTAGAGATATGTTGATTTTTCAAATCTAGACAATTAAACCAAATGACTTCTTTCCACTGATTTGTTATGCTAGCTCTGTACTAGGGTACCTCCTGGGCTTTCTGTTCTGTTCTTTAACTTTCTAACCCTGTAACAATACTGGCACAGTTTTACCTACTACGGTGTATTTTCTTTCTTTTTTTATATTTTAGTTGACACTCAACCTTCCAAAAATGTTTATCAATTTAATTCTTTTAAAGAACATGCTTTTGTCATTCTTGAGCTTTCCTATAGTTGCTTTCTATATGTTTATTATTCCCTTCCTTTCTTTAAATTTAGTATAATTTTATTGATTTTATACTTGACATATTAATAATTAATCTTTACAAAAAGGGGATGGATGTAATACAATAACAATAAAATTAAAAAATAAAAATAAAATAAAATAAAATAGTAAATCCTAAAAAAAAATAATAATTAATCTTTAGTTATTCTCTAATATATATATTTTAAGCTACAAGTTTCCCTGTAATGATTTGTCTATAACTTGTGAGTTTTTATATACAGTTTTTAATAAATTATTTTTCTACATATTTTGTGATTTTCTATTGATTTCTTCTGCAACTAATAAATTATTTAGAATGTCTTAATGTTCCCAATTTCTGAGGTATTTTTTGCCATCTTTTTATTATGGTATAGAACCTGTTCTATACATTAATAATTTTTTTACAACTATTACTTTATGACTTTGTAGAGCAAACAATTCATACTTGAAAATTGTGAGAGTCAGTGTTCTTTGTATGTTCAGTAGATCAAATATTTTTACTGTGTTAAATTTAATATATTTTTTTTCTGATTTATGAGTTTATTAGAGAAATATGTTAATATATTTCTCCACAACTTTGGATTTTCCAGTTTTTAAAAATGATTTGATTAATTTTTGTTTTATATATTTAAAGGTTCAGGAGTTCTATATTTTTCTGGGATAGTTTCTTTTACAATTGTTTAATTACATTGTTTATTTCTAATACTATTTGTTTTCATTTTTTCTGATATCAATATTACTAAACTACTTTTCTCATTAACTGCAAACAAATATTTGTTCTCTGGATGCTATACACATTCATATTATTCCTTTCTTGTACAAAGCAAGTTAAACTCTGAAACAATCCAAGAGAGAAATAAGCATGGTGATATTATTTGATCATTAATATATGAAAATCTCTAAAAATTTATTATTAAATTAAGTGTATTAATAAGACATATTGTTTAATACTAGGGAATTTAAAAATATATATTACTGGTATAAACTTTGAACTTTTTCAACAGGGTTCCATTTTTTAAGGAAGACATAATATTATATCTGAATTGTGAAGGCTTTACCCCCAAAGCTTACCTTATTTCTCTCTATCTCTCAATTGCCTATACTTTTGAAAATCTATTTATATACTTTCAGGTATGACCATTGGAATGTGAGCTCCATGAAGGCAGAAATCTTTCTGTTCAGCTTGTTATGCATACTCTCAAGGTCAAGAGCAGTGTCTGGCACCTAGTAAGTATTTAAAGAAATCTGTTGAATGATTGGATAATAAATGAATAAGTGCTGTTACATAGCAGTTCAAGTGCTACCATTATAAAAATTGCAGAAAAAATTTTTTCTATAAAGTTCACATACATTAGAAATTTATATCTTTTATTGGCTAATCAAGTTTACATTGTTTCGTTATATAATTTCTTCTTCTTTTTCTCTTTTCCTAAGCATGCATTTGAGCTCCCATGCATACTCCCCTTTCTCAGGCAAAGATGCTTCTTTCCTACTTCAGAACAGAAATACAACCAGCGTTGGCAGTAGACCTCCTGTTATTCTTCTTGCTTCAGCTACTTTGAGGTCAAGAACTGCAATACAGGATGACAGTTATTCAACTTTTTATGTTATTTCATTTATGCTGCTGAATTTTGAGCTGCTGTAGGACCTAATTCTTCTGAAATCAGGTGTCGGCTCAAAGGGCCTCTGAGCATGCAGTGCTTACAGTCTGTTAATTGATTGCTTAGCTTCTGCTCCTATTCCAGAATTCCCAGCATCTGTTCCATTACAAGGCTCAAAGGCATCTAAAAGACCTGTCTTCCTTTCTGCTTAATACTAAATTGAATGTACTATAGGGCTTAAAGAAACTCATTTATGAATGTGTTAAACGGTGGGGCTAGGCAATATGATCTCTATCCTTTCTTACTCTAATATCCCATGTTTTTATGGGTTAGAGTAGCATTGGGGCCCAAAGAGGGAATTCTAAGTCACACTTTTTGCAAGTCTGAACAAAATGACATCCTCATTTGGCCCACATCAAAGATGCCAATTAACTGAGTAACTGACATCACATACTTTGGAACCTAGGGGATTGTGAATGATACAGTTCTATACGTAGCTGCACAAACCAAAGAGCTCTGATGTGAATGCATGTGAATCAGTCCTAGCTATGAATAACATGGCACAACACGGAAATATGCAGCCACATCTAGCTTTAAGTCAATGCAGGATGACAGTTAACATTTTCATACTCTTGAATTGAAAGAATCACTGACTCTTTCAGTTACAGGTAACACTTCGGAATTCTGACCCCTTATTTTACATCTATAAGTCATCTTTTCTTCAACTGTGCATTTCAAAATTGTGAGACTTGAAGACTGGCCCTTACACAACAGGGGGCTTGTCAGCCATGTCCAGGAGTCCAGGAGAATGACAGAGAATGTGTTCTTCAAACTTGTGTTTGGAAGGAAACTCCACTTGATCTTCCGCTTGTGAGCTCTTTCACTGATCATTTGAGCTGTTATGAATTCAGCTGCTTCCTGAGTTTATATAACATGCAAACTTTTTACATGAAATTAAAAAATCTTTTTATCCTATGAATTAGGATTTTAAATCTCTACCATAACCTCTTTTCCACATCATCAAAATGCTGAGTTAACCCACTGAGTTATAAAGAAGCACCCAATTTACATTTTTTAAAAGTTACATTACCTGCAATCACTGTATCAGCTTTAGTTATTGTACTTTAATAACTTATTGCACAGCCTTTCAATTTGAACAATAGGAGATGCGCCTTTCAGTTGTCATGAATGAATGATGCTGTCACCAAAGGAGAAAATTTAGCAAGAGAATTGTGCTCTTAAATAGTGTGCCTGAAAGGTAGCAATGAAGTAGCTTGTAAAATAGTTACAGAGATTATTTACACCAGTCACATTACAATTTAATGGGACATCATGCTGTGTGTGCAGAAAAGAGCTTAAAGTAAGTAGCTGGAAAAAGAATAAACTTTGTGGTACTCAAACCAAGAATTCTTACCTTGTTTTCATTGAAATTAGCAATAACTACTCCAACAAAAAGGGTCAGTCCAATCATGCAACCCAGAAATACAAAAACGTGAATATAGATTCCATGCATCTGTGTAAATGAAAAATATAGTTATTCATCAAAGCAAGTGAAAGCAGCTGTTGAAATAATTGTGTTCAAAGGATTCTATGTGTTTGCTTACCGGCCCCACACGATGAATAATAACATCCCTCACTTCCACCCAGCCTTTCAAGGAGAGAACTTCAAACAATGCCAGCATAGCATTTCCCACATTGTCAAAATTAAAGTTCCGAGGATTTGCCCTGAAAGTCAGAAAGAGGAATATTCTGGAAATTCCAGTAAGAAGCACCCTAAGGCAACTATCTGTAGCTCTTTCTAATCTTGGGTATAGGGTTATATTTAGCACTTGGAAAATGCACTATATGGGATTCATTTGCTAAATTATAATGCTGTGTTATAAATGATTAATTATGTAATTAATTATTAGGTAATGATTGGGTGTTCTCCATTGAAAAAAAAGACAAAATACCATCCAATTCAAGTTCTAGCT
The DNA here is from genome assembly GCA_004026585.1 of Noctilio leporinus. NCBI lineage: Eukaryota > Metazoa > Chordata > Mammalia > Chiroptera > Noctilionidae > Noctilio > Noctilio leporinus. The sequence goes on from PVIW01007513.1 coordinate 41,058, forward strand.
CCCGAGGATTTGCAAATGTTCTGGCTTGTCTTGATTATCTTGAGGCCTAGAAATATGCTTTCTAGTTAGAAGTTGTACAGGAGATTCTCAAAGGGGCATTAGAGTTTGCATATGAATTTGAAATCATTTTTTAATTGGAAATCTTTCCAAAGGTGCAAATTACAATTCTCTGTGTTAGTAAGGAAAATGTAAAAAGAGTAGAATTTGGCCACTTTATTTAATTCTGTGTATTCATGTGAACATCATGCTGTAATATAGTGATTCATTTACAGGTTACTAAGAAGACAAGATATATTTGCTCATAGCTTTTGTCCCGATTGGATTTTTTTTCTCATGTATACTGAGTGTTCTCAATGTATACTTCCTGTAGACCCCAGTGCACAGTATGCTGTCTACATACACTCACAGCAGATTCCTAATTTCTAAAACACTGTGGCCTCACTAAGTTTTTCAGGGGGAGAGGATGTCACATTTCTTATTTTTCTAACATGTTTACATATTTTTTTCTTCATAGCTAGAAAAGTGATCCTCCTACAATATTACATTTCTTTAAGTCAGTATGGGTCTTGACTACAATTTGTTTGCTCATAGAAGATTTAACTGTTTTTTTTCTCTTTTCCCCTTATCAGAGGCTATTTTAATAATTAAAAGATTTAGACAACTACACACTGGGAAATCATGACTATCACTACATTTCCTGAATTTGATGGAAAATTGAGCTCAGGATTATTGAAGAGAGTAGGCCTACTGAAGCTTATTTAAATATTATTTTGACATTTTCCTCTGCTAGGTCATTTATTGAAACTTAACCTTCATAAAAAGGTAACTCATGTGGGGTTAATATGATTAAGTGTTTTTTTAACCACCTTTTATGATTGCGAAGCCACAGACTAATCATGAGATGTATCTTCATACATTTTCTTTTTAAAATAATAAATAGATGAGGATCAAATAAGAAATAATGAAATGGAAACTAACTTGCTTATAAAGATATAAGGCTATTTGGTAAAAATGTTTTCTACATAGTGCAAAAGCCCTACTCAGAAATTTATATTTTAGGGAGAACCAAGTTAGTGGAGGAGTAAGCGGAGCTACACCAATATCCTCCTAGGACCATTCTGGAATTACAACTTAATCGGGGAGAAATCATCTGGAATAACCAGCAGAACACCAGCTGGAGAGAAACCTTATAACCGCCAGCAGAACAGAAGAGGCTGTTTCATCACAAAGTAACCAGTAGGAAATGCAGAACCATAAAACTGAGAGAGGGCTGGCTTGGCTCCTACCGGCAGCAACTGAAGGGACAGAGAAACATCTCAGCAGCCGGGGGCTTCACCTGAGAAGAATGGGTTCTACACTCCCAGCTGGGCTTCTTAGCCTACAGCAACACAGCTGAGAAAAATAGGACCCAAATGTGAAAAACAAAAAGCTGCCAGGTCTAGCTGGCTTAAAAGAGACAGCCAGAAACACAGTTCTTAAAGGGACCACACATGAAAATATGTACATTGCCACTACTTATCCTGGGTTCCGTTGGAGAAAGGGCAGAGTGGACTAGAGGCAGTTGGAGAAAGTTTGGGGCGGTGGCTTTAGGGGGAAAGTTGAGGAAGCAGCCCGAGAGTCCAGTGCTGACTCATCCGCCATACAGCTCGCAGACCACTCTTCTCCAAAGTCAGTAGCCTGAGGGGTAGCTGCAGCTCCACCCTTAGGAATTAATCCACCTTGCTCAGCAGTGCCTAAACCTGACCACAGATCACAGATTGATTGGATTAAAATTGAAGGATGCAAATCCGCACCAAGTGCGGATCCTGAAAGTAAAAAAAGTGCACCTCTACACCACTGAAAGTCACACCATGAAGACAGTAAGTCAAAGCACACCAATCCAAGAAACAAACAAGAAGAGTCACCTAAAATGGGACAACAAAGAAATGAACCCTCATTGAAAGGAAAGGAAGAATTCCCAGAAAGAGTGCAAAATGAAATAGAGGCAAGCACACTATCAGACATGGCATTCAAAATAATGATGATAGAGAAGCTCAATGAGCTCAGCCAGGTCAAAGAAAACTACAAATAACTCCAAGGGAACTATGAAGAACTACAAGGAAACTACAAAGAACTCCAGGCAAGCTACAAGGAACTTATTGAGAGCTATACCAGCATTAAAAAGAACATAGAAATCATCAATAAGAGCCAGGAGAAAATGAAGAATACAATTTCCAAATTGAAGAACACTAAAAGGAATAAACAGCAGGTTAGAGAAAGCAGAGGATCGGATCAGCAAGCTGGAGGTCAATGTAAAAAACAGTTCCCAGATGGTGCAACAAAGTGAAAAAAGACTGAAAAAGAATGAAGAGATTTTAAGAGAGCTACAGGACAACATGAAATGTAATAATGTCTATATCATAGGGATACCAGAAGGAGAAAAAGAGGAGCAAGGGATAGAAAACCTGTTTGAAAAAGTGATGACAAAAAACTTCCCTAACCTAAGGACAGAAAAGTCATGCAAATTCAGGAAGCACAGAACATCCCAATGAAGATGAACCCAAACAGCCCCACTCCAAGACACATCATAATGAAAATGGCAAGTTTCAAAGACAAAGAGAAAATCCTAAAAACAGCAAGAGAGAAACAGCTAATAATATACAAGGGGGCTCCAATAAGGTCATCAGCTGATTTCTCAACAGAAACATTACAACCCAGAAGGGAATGGCAAAAAAATATTACAGGTATTGAAAAACAAAGACCTACAACCAAGACTACTCCACCCAGCAAGACTCTCATTCTAAATGGAAGGTGAAATAAGGAGTTTCCCAGACAAAGGAAGGCTAAAAGAATACATCTTCAAACCAGCATTGCAAGAGAGGCTAAATGGTCTGCTTTAAGGAGATGAGGAAACAGAGATACAGAGAGGAACACAGGTACAAAGGGAGAAAAAGATAATAATAAGTAACTGTCAATAATAACCTGAAAGAATAGATTAAATGCACCAATCAAAAGACATAGGGTAGCTGAATGGATAAGAGCATATTTTAACTTATGAATGCTTTAAAATAATCTTATAAATAGATTTCACTAAATAAGGTATAATTTTGTATTTTACTTGTATTTGCATCACTGCAGATTAAATTTTCTTAGATTGGAATTGTTTCATAAGATGGGAAAATGATGTTACTTGCAATAACTTTTAGAAAAATTGACTACAGTTAAGGAAAAAAAACATAAGATAATGTGGATGTATATTACATAGAATACATGCTATCTTTCTTATTCATTATTGCAAAATATGTGCTTTTTGTGAGTGTATATTATATAAATTTTGTAGCAATTTATGTTTTAAATATCAACCAACTGGTAGTTTGTGTGTTGAGAAATTAGTCAATCTTTAGGTTAGAAAAGATGCTGAGCCCTCGCTGGTAACACAGTGGATAAGGTGCCAGCCTGTGGATCCTGGCTGGGTTTAATTCCCAGCCAGGGCACACATAACCAGGTTGCAAGCCAGATCTCCAGCCAGTTCTGTAGCGGGAAGCAGGTGAAAGGCAACCAAACACTGATGTCTCTCTCTCTCTCTCTCTGCCTCTCTCCATTCCCCTCTCTCTGAAAATAATAAATAAAATATTTAAAAAAATAATATTTCTTAAAAAAAAAGAAAGAAAAGATGCGGAGAATGAAAACCAATCTGGAATGGAAATTGCAAACTACTAAACTATATGATTCATGTTCATAGGCAATATACATTCTCATGTCAGCATTTAAATTAGATGAGATTTCTTTCAAATAGATAGTGTAAATATACATTTCTAATTATGAAGGCCTCCAAACTAGGGATGCTTGAGAAAGTGTATTAATGTTATAGTAAACTTTATTATTGAAATATCAACATACTTAATCTCTACCTCAACAGACTCTTAAATAGTTCAGTGGTTTATGACCACATAGGAAGTCAACCACAAGTTCAAAAAATAGCTAGAAGAATACTATTCTACAAAATTATTTAAATCCGAGAGTTTCTTATTTTTACCTCAAATTAGTAGATATCATAATTTCTACTCTGAGGGGACCAACTGAATATTGCAAGTGCCATTATTTCTGAAGGCTGCAACTTGTAAACCACGTGTAGAGAAAAAACAGAGGATATTGAAAGAAGTAAGACCTATGCATGACAAAAAAAAAAAAAAAAATCAATCTAAGATGGAAAACTCCAAAAAGAATAAGCTGTAGTTCTAGTAGCTTAAAATAAAGTTGAGTTGTATATTGGAGGGGATGGGATCTGACTCAGACACAAAATTCAGCTTTTACTATGGGTTTGGCACTGTCCCTAAGACAGCTTTCACAAAAGTGGGTTCTGTAATACATCATTTCTGTGATATATTTCACAAAAATAGCATTCCGGAGTAAGTATTTTAAAAATCGTATTAGTGAGGTAACTGTTAAGAGAAACAGCTCTCCCCTGCATGCCAGAAAATGACAATAACTGCTACCATTTTTTATGGAATACACATTTAAGTGCATGACTTCTCATGTAGGACCCCCATCGCTGGAGTTGTGATAACAGTCTAAGGTAGTAAGAGTCTGACTTGTATCGCAGTCCCCTGTATTCCAGAGGATGCACTTTATCCCGCTTGTCCCATGTCAACTCCACTTTTTCTTTCTACGTGCCCTGAGAATTTTAGGTTCCAGGAACACGCACTATGGCCTCACATAGACTGTTTAACCACCTCTGTATTGCATAGGATCAAATCCCTGTGGTACATTCCTTATTATTTATAGTTCCTGGTGCTTCAGCTTCTGATGAAGTGCTGACCAGAATATATACATTCTAACAGCAAAATGAACTACAAACAAATCTTGAAGTTTATTAGTAGTGATACTGGCTTTGCAATTCTGAAACAATTTGTATTTATTGTGGCATAGAGCAAATGAGTATACATATTGATGTTGGGAATCAGGGTACTTTGTGGAAAAAGTAAGAAATACATATGGAACACAGAAATTGAAGAACCCTGTAAGACATTGGATTTAAATTGGAAATAGCAGTATTAATATTGGATTTAGGTAAAAAAACATATGGACACATTATATAATTAAAAAATATATATATGCTAGTTAATATATAGAGGAGTAACAGAATTACAAATTTGTGAGTAAACCAAATAAGTACATATATACATATATGTATTATAGTCTTATATATGTTATATATAGATGCATTAATAAATACAGTCTTAGATCTGCCCGCTGAAAGAGGTGTCTAGGAATAGCAATTAATATACCTTATGGCTGGATTTTTATTTTCAAAATGCCATGCTCTATTAAAAGTAACAAGGGCACCTTTGAGAAATGGTTGATTCTAGATCTGGGTAAGAAATGTATAAATTGAGCTTGTACAGGATGTGCCTTGGTATACTGAACAGGAAGCAAGTACATGACAGAAAAATCACCATTTTGCAACCACCAAGATAATAATTACTCCAGGTCAGGACTATTAATTGTTGCTAAAACTATTATTGAATAAAAGACAGTTGAGAAGCAGGACAGTCTTATGCTTTCATAATACCACCACACAGGTGTCTTATTAATTAGAAATGTGAATGTATTAATTTGCAATGGAGAGATCTGGCTGTCACTAAGTTAACCAAACTATTATACTTAGCATCATGGATAGGGTGACAATTCCACATTATTAAAGTCCTGATGGCAGTGCATCACCTATGCAGTATTTGGGCCAAAAAATGTTTAACCCAAACGTAACCATGAGGAAACAGTCAAATCCAGAATAAGAGACATTATACAGGACAACTAACTCTAATTTCAAAAATTCAGTATCATGAAGAACAAAAGTGAAGGGAACAAAGTTAAGAGGGCTATGCATTAAATGGCATTAGTGACCTAATAACCAAATGCAATACATGAAACATAACTGAATCCTGGGTAAGAAAATGTTGAGGACAATTGGGGAAATTTAAATATGGGCTGTACATTAACTGCTAATGATAAATTAATATTCATTCATTTAACATTCTTGTTTTAATAAAATTAATGGTGAAGTGTTTTGGGTTGAAATATATCTGCAACTTAGTCAGAAAATGGAGATAGAAAAAAGAAAATGTGACAAAATATTAGGAATTTGGGAATCTAAAGTAGTGTATTTATAATACTATTCTTTTTCTTTAATTTTATTGTTGTATTACATCCATCCCCATATAATACTATTCTTTTAACTTTTGTGTACATTTGAGATTTTTTTTAAATGTTGAAGGAAAATTTTATTTTATTTATTTATTAAAAAAAAAATTTTATTGTTGTTGTATTACATCCATCCGGAAAATTTTCTTATATTATATGAAAGTGATACATACTTGCAATAACAAAACATTGTGATACATTTCCAAAGAAATGTTTTCAGGCAATTAAAAACTTGTTAGGTATCTGTTATTATTAATGTAGCATTGATTTTTACCTTCTTGTATTATCTGCTTAAGATCTATTCCTGATAAATGTAGTTTGATAATGCCTTTGTTTTCTGATGTATTAGATTCAATTATTTTGCATTATGACTTATAAATAGTAAAAGACCATGAGACAAGATTTTTGCTATGTCTCACTCAGGTTTTAATAAGACCCTGTAATGTAGGAGGTCTGTCCCAAAAGCATAGAGGGCAAACTGTTTTAATTATATTGACACATTTACTCAAAAGATACTTTTGGGACAGACCTTGTATCACTTTATATATCAACTAGATACATAGAGAGATACATTCTTAAATTCTTAATATTATTTAAAGTATGTGTGGGTTTTTTAAATTATAAACATTTATGCCAAAACCAAAAAAACAATGCTTAATTTACTACAATATATCTAAATTATTATCATTTAACATGTAATAAGTATATTATCTTTTAACATATATATATATGTTTGTATATATGTAAGTTATTGGCATATTTTAATGTTTTTCTATTAAATCTTTAAAATCCAGTATGTACTTTAAATATGTGTAAAAATAATATGTGTGTAAATGTATTTGTGCATGTGTTTGATAATATTGCAATTGATATTACTTAAAAAAGTAATTCTTTAAACAAATTAAACATTTTGAAATAATGAAAAGAAAACTTTGTATTAATATGACTTGAGAGGCTGACAGTTAGAGGTCAATAATTAAATGGTGAAATGTCTGGATATGAGAGAAAAAAAAAAACACATTGGTGGTTACAGAACAGACAGGGGGATGTGAAGAAGAATAAAGGAAATGGAGAAGCCAAAGAACTTATACGCATGACAAATGGACTGGAAGGAACTTAGTGGAGCATTGTCAGAGGGAATGGAGGTACTAGGAGGAGGGTGGCAAAGAGGGAAAAATTGGGACAAATGTAATAGCAAAATGAATAAAATATAAAAGAAATTCATATTTTAGGATTATGATTTATACTTTTTAAGTATACTATAAGCATATTCTCTTGGATTTTTCCAATAACTTTTCCTTTGAAATTTTCAATTACATTTAATATATTTTACAATAGATAGAAGCTGTAAGGATTCTACAGATGCCACAATTTTCTTGAATAGGATTTTCAAGTGAGCCAGCTCTCAGATCTGATGTTGAATTTTCTTTCCTATTCATTTTCTTTATGTAAAGTGCTTTTTCTAAAGCTGAATTTGCAGCAACCCAAACTACTTTAAGGTTTAGCCTAAATATATACTTTTCTTTATTCACCTAAGTTTTTAAAGTATCATTGAACTTGAAACCCCTGATAACTTATATAAGACATTACATTTCAATTAACTCTGATTTTAAAAATTGTAGGTAGCTGGTTTTATGAAATAGATTGAATACCATCAGATAGAACTGGAACAAACTTCACTTTTCTCCCAACACTGCCTTCTACTATGTCATAGCTCCCTTCCTAACATCTTGAGGAGATTCCAAAGCTGTTTTCGATCATTCTCATTCTAAAAGTCTTCTCCATTTTCCATCCAATCTCTGCTGTTAGAAACTCAGCCTGACTGGTGGTTTGAAGAGAAAATAAGACTATTGGCTCCACTCCTCTTCAGGCTCCCATCTGGTCTTTATGAGACTGGAGTTACAGTCTGCATTTTATTCTCCTGTACTCTGGCCATTAGTGCTCTTGTCATAGCAGCTGTTATTCCTTGTGGAGTGCATTTGTGTGTTCCTAAGAAACACTTGGGTACTGGGTGAAGGGTGGCAAAGGGGGGAAAGTTGGGACAACTGTAATAGCAAAATAAATAAATTTTTATGTTTTATTTAATAAATAAATATGTTTTTAATTTTATGTATATATATATGTATATATATATATATAAAGAAACACTCCATATAAATCATGTTTCTAGCTAGCTTCTATAAATTCGATACTTTATCATCTGTCCTACATACATTACATACATGTGCAAACCCTGCCTTGGCCTCTTGCCTTCCTCATCACCCTCCTCCCAACCTTGGAGGTGTCCTTTTTAGGGTATGCTTTTCCAAAATGAACTAGTCAGCCAAGAGTCCATACCTTCAACCACTTCCCCTATGAGGCTTTCACTCCAGGCCTCTGTCTACCTGCTCTAATCACCCCTGGGTCAGGTACCAAATCATGAGGGCAGCTCTATATCCCAGAGCTCACTGAAATGATCAGAATAGCCAATCTTAAGCCTGATTGCTGTGCCTCACCTTCCTTCCCACAGAAACCAGAATAAAGACTCTTGGGAGATGTGAGCAACAATCTGCCTTTTTAATGATAATTGTCTCAATCTGTTGACCTCAGATTTTCTATTAACACTATATTTTATTTATTTGAAATATTTTTATTCATTATTTTTCAGAGAGAGGGGAAGAGAGGCAGAGAGGGAGAGAAACATCAATGAACACTATATTTTAAAGCACTCTCCTGAATGAGGATGTTTCACTGTGCCATTCCTTCTGTGAGTGTAGTCCTGTAGTCCTAGGTGATTCGCAGCTCCCATTCCTAGAAGCACACCCACAGGGGCACTTGCTCCCAAGCACAGAGCCCTTTGCAGCAGAGTTTCATTAAGATGGTTCAAATAGGTGGCCCTGAGCAGTGATAAGTTGGTCCTCTGGGAACATCCGATAACCCTGCCCAGCCAGATAATGAAGAGGCTTGTCCACAAAAGCCTCTTTTCTTGGCTTGCCAATCTCTCATACCAACTAGTCCTCCTGAGGGACCTTACTTGGCTGGAGTGGGAAGTAGTCAAGGGAGGGAAGATGCTGTAGCACTCTCTACTGAGTTTGTTTACTTCATGATGTTATCTTTTAGTATAGTGTTTTCTTTTGCATGACCTGCGTGATGGAGGTAGAATTAGTAAGTTCTGATGAAATTGCCTTGTGACTCTCTTTAGACACTTCATGTCCTATAAACTTCAGTTTTAAGGCTTTAGCCAAAATTCTAAAACAGTAAAGAATTCCATATAATGTATTGATTTAAGTAAATTATGTATGGTATAATAATGTTTTCAGCTCACAAAAATAAATGTTTTAAGCTTCCTTAATTTTTTATTTTAATGTAAATGAGACTGATTTTCTAGTAAGCACTGGGGTAAGGATAGTCTCATGTGTTATACATACACTTCTCTACCCTTGAAGAAGCCACACATCCAAGATTAATGTTTTTCATAATTCTTTGGTATTTGAAAAGTAAAACCACAACATAAGTTGTATTAAATTGTTTATAAAAGTGGCTTTCATTTTAGAGAAATGTTAAAGCAGTAACAATGAGTCCTAGGGGTGCAAATGGGTGAAATGTTATTTCTTTTAAAGAGTTGACATTTAGCAGAGAATATCAATTGTGACAAAGCAGCATAGTTGCTGTGGTTCCCTCATTATTCTAAGAAGTAAAATGAAATCAAAAGAAAGTAAGGATTTAAAAGGACCAATGGAGTTGATAGAACATGCAGTTCCTCAGTGAAGCCAACTGAGATATTCCATTCATGGTTATTAGTAAAATGGAACAGAAAGAAGGTCCCAGATAATTCCAGCTTTGATGTAAATACTTTGAAAATTCATTTTCAAGAAAGAAAAAATTTAAAAGAGAGTTAGATATAATCGTGTTACTAATTATTTATTCCTTTCTAGTGTTTCAATAATAAAAATCCTTCAATGTCAATGGTTTTTAAAATTGAAATAGCTTTGTGATTTAGGTAGGGTTCTTTGCAACTGTTGTGAGGACATCCTTCAAAGATATGAACTCAGCATGAGTTTAGTTTTAATTAAAATTAATTCAAAATTAAATTAAAATCTGATTAAAAATATGATTAAATTTTTAAAAATCTTACTAATTTTTAAAGCCATGTGAGTCCAGATGTAAACTTTTAAAATATTAGACAAATACTGCAGTGATATTTCATTAGTGTCATGAAGCAATGTGGAACTTAGTGTACCACTTGCTCTCATACTTAATTGTATTTTTGCAACCTGTTGTAATTCAGCGCTTTGCCTTCAAATTATTTTAAATCTCTATCAGAGTTACTGTTAGCTTCATGTCATTTTATACTGACTTAAAACCTTATACTGACCAAAAAAAAACATTGTTAGGGTTTTTTTTCCTGATATCTTACCAAACACGAGGTACCCAAAATCCAGGTTTTTTCTCTCCAGGTCTTAATTTTAAATTTAGATTCTTGGACACACTTACATTAATTCTGAATATGCCATTGCAATCTTCCTAAAATAGAAAAAGTAAAAAGGGAACCTGGTCAGAAAAATGAATGTACAAAAGCTAAAAGATAAGAAACACATTTTACATAAAATAACAAAGGTCTTTATTTTATAACAGTGATGCAGACAACTAACCAGCAAGTAGTAACAAAGATTGCAAAGATGAGTGTTGAGAATAGATGCTGAAAATATTAGCAAGTGGGCAAAAGATCTCAATAGACATATATATGAAAGTATATGAGAACATAAAAAGATGCTCAGTATCATTAGTTATCAGGGAAATGAAAATCAAAACCACAATGGGATACCACTAACATCTGCTAAGAGAGCTATGAGGTGGGACCTCCCCCCAAAAACCCAGAAATATCTTCTGGAGGGCAAGTCCCTTGTAGTACAGGCTTCTCTCTGATAGGTAAGTATTTTAGGAACCCATCTGTATCAGCGTGCCAGCTGACATTGTTGTGAGAGGCTCCGTTTGGCTTTACTGAATTATTTTTGAAGAGTCAACATGTTTGCCCATTTCATTATGGGTGATTTACAAGGTCACCTGCCCACACCACACTAAGTATTTCAGCAATTTTTGACCAAAAATGGCATGACCTCTGTGCCCAATTGTCTCTATTCACCTGATCTCACCCTAAGAGACTTCTGTTTGTTTTCCTCGTTGAAAAAAGTCCTCAAAGGACTTCGCCAATGTGGAAGAAGTGAAACAAAAACAGCAGAAGCACTAAAAGGCATCAAAATCAATGAGTTCAAAAAAAAGAAAGAAAAGAAAAGAAAGAAGAAGCATATACACATGAAAATTTATTTCGCTATTATTATAAATGGCATTATTAAAATAGAACATGGAAAAAATCCCCATGTCCATCAATAGACAAACACATAAATAAATTGTGATATATCCATACAACTGAATATTTTTTAGCCATAGAAATAAGTGAAGTACCTACACATGCTACAATATGGATAAACTTTGAAAATATTATGCTAAGTTCAAAAAACTAGCCACCAAAGACTACATATTACATGATTCCGTTAACATAAAAGTCCAACACAGGGAACTCTATAGATACATAAAATAGCGGTTTTTAAGGATGGAGGTATCAAAGGCCTAGGATTCTAGGGGGTGATAGTTAAAAGATAGTGTTTATGAAATGATAAAAAATGTTCTAAAATTCACTGTGATGATGGTTGTACAACTAAATATGCTAAAAACTATTAAACTGTACACTTCAGGTGGATGAACTGCATGAATTACATCTTAATAAAACTATTTAAAATGGATTTTAAAAATAAAACAGAAGTTTTTGACTCATTTTCTGTCTCTATCCTTCCATTTGTTATTTTTGCTTCTTTGATTATGAATGTCATATTTAAACCTAAATCTCCTTTCTGGATTCAAAGTGAGCATACATGAATATTTCAACAGAACTTCAAACTGTAATCTAATTAAAGTCACCTTCAACCTTAAAGCATGTATCATCCTGGCTTCCCTACTTCTGTCTGTGAAACAACATCTTGTTAACACCCCAACATCAAGATCTCAGTTTTGTTTGTGGCTTTTCCTTATTCACATGTTACACATCTTTATTATTATGTCAACTGGTTTAATACCAACATTGTACCTATTTAGATTACCAATAAAATTCTCTAAAATAAAAACCTTACACAAATAATATACCATTAACTTATAAAGCATAGATAAACTTACCTATAACTATACAAAGACAAACCTAATTGTCATTTTGGCATATACATTTTCAGTCTTTTTCCTATTATATATGTTTGTACAGTTTTTATTCTTTTGTACAGTTTTTATTCTTTTTCAGTTAAAATATATTCCAATTATCTTCTCCTACATATTCATCTACATATTATTCCAAATGGCTGTGCTGTTGTACCATGTCAAGGCCCCATGATGAACTTTGTCTTACTGCCTCTTCCAATTTGTTTTTCTGAGTCCATCAGAGACCACCTTTGATTGGGAGAGGCACTCTGGTGTCCTGGTTAAAAGCAGGGACTGTAGTGCCAGGCTGCCTGGACATAGATCCTCATTTATTGGAAGGTGACCTTGGACAAGTTATTGAATATTTGTGCATCTGTTTTCCTCTTCAGTAGAATGTGCTTGTCAATAATAGTTCTTGGGACAATACTTGCACTTTGTGAGCATCAATAAGTGTCTGCTTCCTCTTCCTATAAACCTTTAATGACTTCTCATTTCTCATCAAAATAATTCCAACCCCCTTAGACTCTGAAGATTGCTTCCTAAACTATATTTCTGGCCTTGTTTTTAAGTTCATTTTGACATGAGAGAAAAGTGAAGTTTACCACATACTATTGGGGGTTGGGTTAGGTTCTTTACATAAATAAACTAGTTTAATCTTTACAGTATTGCTGTGTGAGAAGTGCTATAAAGGAACAAATAGGTTCCTAGGGATTAAGTGATCTGAGCAAAACACCATACTTACTTCCTCCATTCCACCTAGTTTGCTTGGAAGGTCCTTTGCTGCTAGAATTCTCTCTTCTCCTTAATGCCTTCAGCACAGCACTTCCAGGTGGAGGCACTATTTGCCATAGTTGAAAGACCGAATATTACTTTCACTTCTTATGTACTCTTTTAAATTTTGACTTCATGTTACAGTTGCTTAAACATGAAACACACATGGTGATTGGACAGAAAATGCTGCCAACCAGGGGCAGTAACTTACACATTTTTCCAGCCCTCATTTCACCAATCATGGTGCTTTGTATATAACTGATACTGAATAACTATTTGTCAAAAGGTATCATCAGAGTTCGATTTTTACAAGGCTTTAGTAACTAAGTTATGGATCCATATCTCTGTCTAAAATCATCTCCAGATTTCTGCTGTCAAGTTTTAAGAAAAGGAGCAGAAGGATGAAGTGCTCAGGCGGACATCAAGAAAATAATGTATTCTCACACCTGGAAAACATGGTACCAACAGCTCAAGACTTTGTTATCTTTAAACAGTAAACACTGATCCACATGTTGGGGTATCTAGTTTCCCCCTTTCCCTTGGTCTTTTCTTCTAGAAAGATGAAGATCAGAGGTAGACCTGATGTTCCCTTTATCCACATTGGCTTTTTGGCCTTGGCCTCCTATATCAGGACTAGAAAAAAACTTGTCCTGATGTAAAGACATAGACTACATTTCATTATGATAATTTCTGCCTCATGTTTATGTGTTCTACAATAAGTTTTCTTAGGCTTTCTTTATGAACCTAAATGCCTCTGAGGCCTCATTACTCTGGGAAAGAGGATAAAAGCAGGCTAAAGATGAATAGATGACATAAAATCACAATGTTCTTAGGCCATTATTGATATACTGAGTCATCAAGATTCCTACTAAGCTTCATCCCAAAATGTTGTTATTATCTTTTTGGCCTTGACTGAATGTGGATCTAAAATAACTCTTCTTTCCTTACTCAAGCTGTGGACTAATGAATCAGTTCCTCATGACTTCCTTCCTTAGCTATTTTGGTACATCATGACCTTTATACCATGTTCCTTATTGTGTCTTCTCAGGTTTATAGAAGTTCCTCTGGGAGGGAAGTTATAGAAAGCAATGACTTAGGTATGCTTTGTGAAACAACATAGGTCCTGCTCTACTTAAGTATATCTCTTCTGCCACTTCCTGAAATCCTCATTAAAAATATAATTGATAAGGTATATTGACTGCACAAAGATGCCATGTATATTTTATACATTTATACAATTAGAGAGCTATTAATTTTTATAACTGGAAGCCCGAAAATGTAGTTTTCAAATTGATATCAAATGTATATTAGATAGCCATAGCTGTTTGAAATATGGAAATATGTATTATAGTTGAGCTCTATTAATCCTTTTGAAAATATGCATTTTAATGGACTTGGGGCATCAGTTAACATGTATGACTAAAGAAATACTTTTGCTAGTTTATACATTAGCAGTACTTGGTTTACTTTATTAGTCTATTTGCAATATAGGACAGAATCCTTTAAAAAAATGGGATGCTGGATAATATAGCAGAGATTGGAAATTATAAACCAAACTCTGCTCCTTTTTCCCCCCACAGATTATACCACTAAACTACATACTATAATATGTAAGGACCATGCTCCTTCTAGTGGAATATGAGTTGTAGTGAAGTTTGCCGCTTCTAAGCTCAGCCCACAACACCCTCAGGTAGAAGTGGTTCTCAGTTCCTATAGGCCAGCTAAACAAAGAAGACTTTGAACAGCAAAATGTGGGGACACAACACAGAAGGAACTTATGTGCCTGAATGGTCATTTGGAGGAGAGCTGTCCAACTTACTCAAGATGCAATACATTCCTTATGCTTAGCTACTGAAATCTTGGCGTTGTTCCAGTGGCTACCTTTCTCTTACTGACACTGACTAAAGGAAAAAGCAATAGCAAAAGTATTCAAACTTGGATCTTTACGTTGTCTTAATGGGAAAGATTCTGGGGGAGGGGGGGCTGAAAGCTAATATAAGATCTTGACTTCCTAATGGAGAGAATACTGGTGTGGAGTATTATAAAGGACTGTTTTATACTTTTGAGGATGGAGGTTGTTTGTGGACAACAGAGGCAGGATTCAGTTTGGAAAAACCCAAAGGAAAAGTATCTGAGGTTTAACATGTGGAATCTTGGGTGACTCTGAAGATGTCAATAGTAGATTGACACTGGAATAGGAAGGAAGAGTAGAATTTTCTAAGATGTACTTTTAACCTTATAAAGCTTTGTTAGCCAGAAAAAACATGCAGCATGCTTTAAACAAAAGGAGTTCATAGGAAGAGAATTCTTGAGCATTTTGCCAAGTAGTTCTCAAAGTTGCCTTAGCACATGCTTATTAAGGGATGGTAAACTACCTTAATTTTTATTCCAAAAAATAGAAAGAATTATTATCTTACCCTTCTAATAATGTTGGGATCATTGCACTTTGCAAGTTTTCCAGCAAAAAGCTGAACTCCAAAGCTTGCAAAAACAAGCATTAATGTCAGCAAAAGAATGGAGACCTAAAAGAAATTGGTGAGATATAAAATCCCTTGATAAAGCATTAAACAGTAGGTTTGCTTTGTACAGTAATATGAACAGCCCTTCTTTGATAACATTGTATGAAATTTATGATCTTTTGATGGTATCTTTTAACTTTATTATAGGCCATTCAATCAGGTTTATTGGAATATTAAAAGATAAAAATTAACAACAAATTTTTAGTTTTTAAAATAAAAACAGGAATTTCATATGATAAAATGGGCTAAGGTATTTTTGATATGACAGCCTTTCCTGACTTTAAAGTCAAAACCTTGAACTATTTTATTAAATGGAACAAAACAAAAATGTTTAAATAATTACATTTCCCCATTTTCTCAAAATGGATTTTTTTCTCTATTAGCAGAGCATAAAATAGAGGGAGCATGGCTTTGCTTTCTTATCAGCATGGAGGCTTGTGAAAACTCACAGAGGATTTGAGGTCTTAAAAAAACCAAACCTGTTCATTGACTCATGCTCCCTCTGCTGGAGGACTACTTTGGTCTCCTCAGGGAAAAGTAGCAAAGAAATATTGAACACAATGATTTATCTGTATTGGTTGACTAATCTAAAATCTACTTTAAATGTACTAAAATTATACAGAAACATCATTAGGAGAAAGGCACAAATAGATTCTCTTCTAAAAATCTATCAAGGATCAAAGATACATGAACATTAGCAGTCAGGTGATATGCTATTTTCCAATTCTAGCTGTATGGAAGCCACCATTTTATGGCTTTATTGCAAAGAATATTTGGAATTTTGAATATATATATTTAAAAATTTTATTTATTATTTTCAGAGAGAGGGGAAGGGAGAGAAGCAGAGAGGTAGAGAAACATCAATGTATGGTTGCCTTTCACCTGCCTCCAGCTACGGACCTAGCTAAAGACCTGGCTTGTAACCTGGTTATGTGTGCCCTGGCTGGGAATCAAACCAGTGACCTTTGGATTTGTAGGTGGGCACCTTATCCACTGTGCTACCAGCCAGGGCCTGAACATATATTTTTAAAAAGTTAGCAACTCTGTGCCTATAGTAACATTCCAATCTGTCTTTAAAATACTTTAGAATCAACTGCAATTATAGTTGTTCTCTCACAATAGGTGTGTTTCCAGAAAACAATACATAAACATGTAAATTAATGTTTTTCATGCATAAGCAAAACTTATCAGTAATAAAAAGAACGCTTTGATCATGCCTTTGTAAGGCAAAATCCTTCTGTAACAGATTATCAACAATGAACCTCTCACTCCTCATTTTATCTGCAACACTGCTCTCAAATGACCCTAAATCAATGTTTGCTCAACTAAAATAAATGTTTTTATCCTAAATCACATTTGGAAGTATTCATTGCTATACATTTAGATTACTTAAAGTAGGGTACATTTGTATGCTGCTTTTTTAGCTTGTTTTATATTAACATTCTAAAGATCAGAGATAAATTCTATTGCTATATGCTTTAAGGGGACATATGAAATGAGATTGTGTACCCAAATGTGTCAATTCCTAATCACCATTTGTGAAGTAAATAGTGTTGAATCTTCTTATCCTCAATTTCCAGAAAATAATTAGGGTTAAGAGTTAGGAATGAAAATATCAGCAGATACTATGTCTTTGGACTCTCGTTTCATGATCATTTACATAATGTTTCTCTTTAATTTAAGAAAAATGTTTGTTGAATTAAATACACTAATAAGGTTGAAGCATTTAGGGGTAAGGTTTCTAAGTGCGTATTGTGCTTTGTTAGTGCCAAAAAAACAAAATTGTGGACTTAACCTTGACAAGCAAGACTTACTTTATCCTCCCAACAGCTACATTAAAGAGTTGGACTATGGGCACTGGAAGCAAAGGTAACTGTAACATACCAAAAATATTTCCTTGAAGCCACTGAAGAGCTCTCGAACAACTTTCCTCATCTGTGGCACCAGTTTAAATATACGCAGAGGTCTAAGGCACCGAAGCACCATGAGGAGCTGAGCTCCTGATTCAGCAGGCACATTTTGAGGCATCCAACAAAGAAATATCAAGCTCACCTAGAAGAAAAGTAATCATTTCTGAAGTTTATACAATTTATCCTTTACTAATCTGCATTTTCTGAGAGCCAACTGACCACAACTTTGCTTTAGCAGAGACTCTGCATGTTATGTGGAATGAACCTTTACCAGATGAATATGTGGTTTCTGAACTCTAAACTGTGAACCTGATCTGGACCGAAGCAGCCCCAAAGGAAAGCCAGGTATATGCAGGAATGAAACAAGGGCACCCATCATCTATTTACATTAGTGCACTCTGCCCCATCTCTTAACTGACACATTGCAGTCTCCACTGGTGTCAGCAGGATTGAAATTCCTTTGATCAAAGATACTAAATCTCATGCTTGACCTGATACTCACTATTTTATTAACAATCTAAATATGCTACAGTTAATGGTCACAGTTCTCCTCCCTGCATTGAAAATGACATTGATTTTATGCATTTTTGTATATAAGAGAAAAAGAAATGAAACTTCTTTGGTTGCTTCTTACAGTTTCCCAAATTATTTTAACCAAACAGTTGAAGGGTCTTTCCTAGCCAGATATTTTGCACCTTAGTATTGGGAGAAAATTCCAACCACACTCACTTTAGTTTGCTTTTAGCAGTAAGGGGTTCATCAATCAATTATATAATGTGAATTTTTTTTTTAGTATAGCAGCCACAAGAATTGTTAGGGGCAAATTAGATTTGCTATCTTAGACCTTATTAAGGTGTCTTATGTATATGTGAAAGTGGATGATGTATTTCAACCATATCCATGAATATTTTTAATGTTTTTAATTTAGGCTTTTTAATGCCTCTTATTTGACTATAATAGACTTAACTTTACTCAAGAATCAGCTTTGGCATCTAAACCTTTGTAACTAACATATCTCACCCTTGTACCAAGAAAAGTGGGAAATTTTACACATTTATTACATTTTACATTCAGGAAATAATCAAAGACTTACAAGATATATAAATATGTCCATTACTCCACCAAAGTCCCTGATGACAGCAGTTGGAGTGAAAAACAAGCCATCTGCCATAATCTTCAGATTAAGCTCAATGCTCATGAATATCACAAATACATACTCAGCAATCTAAAGTGAGCAAAAGGCAGTTAGATCACAATAAATGGAAAAATTGTAGGTCAGTGTATTTTTCTAGGAACTGTGAGCTCTGAGATTCAGCAGCCATACCTGCAAAGTAGGTGCATGCATGACTCTTCGAAAGGGGGATTCGAACATCATGGAAATGCAGGAGCAGATGGTTACGATGATCATGACCCAGTCCAGGTAAGTCACCAATCCCAACAAATCACTGCCAAAGACCAAACAAAGCTGAGAAACACAAATGCCTGAGTGAAACCTGCTACAAGGCAGAGAAGATGCTTCTGTAATTATAATAATGTGAATAGTATTTTTAAATGAATCACCAATTATTTATCTCATGGCGGAAGGTAGCAAGAAAACAAAGGGAATTTTTATACAAAGTAAAAAGTATACAAAACTTCAAATGTGCATAGAAAACAGTTTGTAAAGCTTACTAAAGTTGATGGTACTTCGTATTTTTCACAGCTCCTGTGACAGGATCTGTTTTAGATCTGTAAGAGACAATAAATCTAATCATAGCATGTGTGTTATAACTTTGCAGCATAAAATGGGTTTTTTTTACCCTCTTTACAATGTAGATTATAATATATGTTAACTATATGTGACTTTGGAAGGCAGAGAACATTAGATGAAAGAAAAATTAGAAGAGCTTACAGTTAATACTTATGAAAGTAAGCTTTCATATTATTTCTCAAATTACTTAATTTTAAAATTGGTAATTCTGTTCAATAATTTCTGACATGGATATTACAAAATTAAATTTGACTTTCCTTTAAAAAAAACTCAGTTAAATATTTTTGCCCTAGTAGTTTGAGGATGTTTCTCATAATTATATAATTAATATCTATAAATTCAATAGAGTCCTTCACTCTGTATTTAACTATGATCTTATGGAATAATGTATATAGAATTTTTTGATTAGGGGATTTCTAGCTTTTCCTTTCAGGGAATCAACCTTCAGTGAAGCTCCAAATGGTGTTTTTGTATGTGCACTCCCAATTACAACAAAGTCATCTGCAGTCCATATCAGCTGCATTGCTGACAAGGAGAATTATACCACACTAAATGAAGTGGAGAATTAATAATTAGATGTTAACATGAAGGCAGCCAACAGGACAATTTCAGTTGAAAAACCCACTTTGGAACTGAAAATCAACTCTAAATTGCCAACTCCTTCCTTTATTTTGTGACATCTCAGGGGAGTTTTTAACAATTATTACTCAGTGTTTGAAACTACAAAGATCTTTCTAGGAGAGCAGAAAGAACAACAGACCAACAATTAGAGAGAGCCATGCACTAGCTGGTGTCCTTGAGCAAAATTCTTACCCTCTGATCACCTAAATGCCTTCCTCTGTTGAAGAAAGGGGGATAAAATATTGCCAAATGGTTGCTGAGGTTTCCCCTGAGCCGTGAAATGTTATGGTAGTGTATTAGCTTCAGATGGCTGTTATAACAAAGTACTACACATTGAGGGGCTAACACAACAGAAGCTTATTTTCTCACAGTTCTGGAGGCCAGAATTTTAAGATAGTGTCAGAAGGTTTGGTTCTTTCTGAAAGAAGGATCTGTCTCAGGCCTCTCTCTCCTTGGCCTGTAGGTGGCTATCTTCTCCCTGTGTCTTCACATAGTCTTCCCTTTATACATGTCTGTGTCCAAATTTTCACATCTTATAAGGACATCAGTCATATTGTGTTAGATTTCAATCTAATGACCTCATTTTAACTTAATTACTTCTTTAAAGTTTCTATCTTGGTTACATTCTAAGGTACTAGGGGTTAGCACTTCAATTTATGAATATTTTTGGAGGGGCATAATTCAGCTCATAACAGATGGTGAATATCATATGCTAGTGATTATGAATAACGGAAAAATATCATTTACTTATATGATAGCCTCAGGGAAGTTCCAATTACAGATAGGAAATGCATTTGTACTTCCTCTAGGGCTCTTAATGTCTTCAGAATATTTATTTTAAGTTATGCATGACAAAAATCCCACTTCATCCACTTGCTGCCTGCTAAAATGGGCTTGAGTCATCACAAATGCAGCATTCTTCTGGTTGACTGCAGTGACTGCCTCTTGCACATTTCTTCTATGTGGGTAGGAATAAAGACACTGGCCAGTGGGTTTTCTTCTCATAACAGTTGGTAATGGGAACACAGGTCAATTTTCTTTCTACTTTACATTATTCAAGAAGAAACCAACTGGGGTATTTTGATCACAAAGAAATTTTAGGTCGAATATATGTGTTCAATAACCTTCACCTTGTCACTCAGTCCCCTTTTGCTGCAGTATTTCCAAAATAAATATGGAGTTAATAACACTGATGCAAATGTATTGGGTGACAGTTAAAATGAACAAATAAAAATGGCTATTAAGTACTCATTAAACATGAGTTTTCTATAAATGTTAACTATTTGCAACCTTTGTTTTCCACTTGGTTGGCTGCTCAGCAAATAGTAGCAGCATGATTAATTAGCCCACAGTTTATTTTGTGACCCCATTCGAATTACACCTTCCTTCTTCCTAATATGACACCCACCCCTGCTGTTTGTGCAATTCAGGCCAAACATCTAGTACTTACGCATTGAAGCGTGCTCGGACCACTACCCGGCAGAAGTTTCTGAACCTGTGTTCTCGTCCTACTATGAACAGTGGCTTATCAAAGTACGGATGGTTCTCTCTCAGTTCCTCTTCTTGCACTTTCCTGGAGGGGGACATTTGTGGGAGGTTAAGGTAAAGGAATATTTGCTGTTCCAAAACAAGAGCCAAGAAACATTGTGGCACCCTGTACCTTTTCATTTCTGCTTGCTCCTTTTTTTCTTGGATCATCTTTATTTCACTGTCTTCTCTTTGTGCATTTCTATATCTCACTGTATTGGAATGCTAGAAATAAATTAAAAGGGGTATATCAAAATTAATATTTAAGACCTCCAAATGATCTTTTTCTTTTTAAATAGAAATAAATATTTTTATTTATATATATTTTGATGGCCATGGTCACCTTAACAAGGGTGTTTTTTTTCCTCCAAAGGATATTTTTTTCCAAATAAAAACATATGTGGAGAACCAATTATGTGCCAGGTACTTTTCTAGTGCTGGGGATATAACAAAAGGAACAACAAACAAATAAAACTGACAAGATCCTTAATGTTGTAGTCAGGGGAGACAGACAAAAATTAAATTAAAAAAAATAAGAATGTTAGCAAAGGTTTAGCACTCTGATAAAAAAAAAAAATCAAAAGAGAATAGAGTGCTTGAAGCCTTCAAGTTTAAATAGAACAGGTCAGAGCAGGCCTCAATAAGAAGCTGTTATTTATTTGAGCAAAACCAGAACAATGCAGACCACTGGATTTTTACAGAGATGTGTTCTTCCAGAGTAGTGAGTGGGTCTGCACATAGAATAGCCAGAATGCCAGCATGGGTGGAAAGAAAGCAACAGAGTAAAAAAAAAATGTGGTCAGAAGGGTATGTGTGTAGCGAGTCAGGGGGAGCAGATCATGTAGTACATTGATTTTGGTTTTCACTCTGTGGGAGATAGTTATTACTTAAATAACTTAACAAATTTTATAGAAAATAATCCCTAGATTGAATTATCTGTCTCTTGTATTACCTGTACTGTGTGTGCACTCAACTACATTAAAGGAAAGTCCTTTGAACTAGTCCTGCCTCTCTGAGTTTTTACCTTCAAATTTCTCCATGCATTATGGCTGCTCACAAGTTATACTAAGTACCCAGACCATGTGTTAGATTCAATTACAATTCCCTGTTGACAAAATGGTGGGTCATATTATGCAGCACTCTTGCTTAAAACTCATGTAGGTAATATGTTTGTGTTAATTAGAACTGTGTATTGTAATGGCAATATCAGGTGTTCTCATCACCAACTTCTTCCATTCTCAATTTCACCTGGAACACTTAGTAAGGAGAGTTTACTCTAACTAAGAATGCAGTTATTTGAAAGCAGATGAAATATGGTGGACTACTCCAGAAACTCTTAAGAAATAAAAGATAAGAAATGGAAAAGACAAAAACAAAAAAACTGTAAGCTGAAATGTTAGAGGACTAGCATGGAAACAAGATCCTTACAGTCTAGTAAGAGAGATGATAAGCAAGTAAACAAATATATAGTAATTTCTGGATAATTTTTATTCTTTTTTTCATACCTTGACTCTATACTATAAAAAATAAAATAAAATAGTCTGAAAAAATGGAAGGTGGAGATTTTGAGGCAGGAAATGTTGGATCATTCCAGCATCTGGGTCTTTCCAGAAATGAATTAATGAAAAGTGGATCTAGATTCTAGAATATTTGAAATTTAGTAAATTTCACAGTTAATAATATGAATCATTCCTATAAAATGCTTTGGATGTCTTTAATTTCAGTCAAATATAACTGAGATGTCATTTTTGTGTTGCTGTCTTAACAAAGTCATGTGGAATATTTGGAATTTTCTATAGTTAACCATCAATTTTCTGTACCTGGTCTCCTGATTCCCTCTGGTAGACAGTCTTAAGGAGATGTGACAATGTGATGGAAAGACCCAGGTGCTATAATAGTCTAAGAAATAATTTAAATACATTTTCATAATCATTTTTCCAAAACCCAAAACCTTGCTTAGAACTTACATCTTGAGTCAGAGTTTCAAGAGATTTCCCTCTGCTAATCCTCTGGCTGTTTGATCCATGTCTTAGTGATCTAAACAAAAACATAACCAACTGTTCAATGCAGACATTTCAAGACCAAATTCTAACTTAAGCAATGATCATTATTTAAAAAAGATAACTTTTCATAAATAAAGCAAGCTTGTTTCCTCTTTTCTATAGCAAAAGCTTTAGTCTACCTAAATGTCATTGATCATCAGAATTCTTCCTTCTGATTTTAAAAGTGAGAATTTGATCATCACCAAGGAAAATATTTTTCAAATATCTTTTGAATTTTTGGATCTGATTGTGAATTTTATTATTAACATCAAGGAATAGAACCCATGCTTATCTTTTAACTAGGGCTGTGTACAGTGAACACTTCCTGTAAAATCCCTAAGTTTCTGTATAGGCTCATCTCCTGGTGTATTTACCTGCGCTCTTGGCGAATATGATGCTGCACACTGAGAATTGATCTTTCCTTTGCTGGCTGCCCCTCAAATGATCCACTCAACATGCGCTGTCGAGTGCAAGCTCTAGGAAAAAAAGAAAAAAAGGAGACCAAGATAAATGTACACTTAGGATGAATAATACATAACTACTCATTATTCTTAGTATTTTTAAGGAAACACAAATGATAAGGCAAAATACAGCAAATGACATACAACCATAAAGAAAAAGAGCTTTAGTCTTCATGTCAAGAACACTTACAAAGCAGAAGTGGCTTAGCTATAAAAGAGGCTGGAAAATAGAAAGAAAATTTTGGCCCCTCCCACACCTTTATGTTTTCCTTCCCCATTACCCAAATAGGAGAGCTTCTATCAGGTTTCTGTAAGTATTGCAAGCCTAACCACAGTTAATCATGATGTTGGTTTTGAATTTACAAGAACATTTTCAATAAAAGCCCTTAGGAGAGGATTTGTCTACCTAAGCCTCTGGGATAATGGAATATATGTTCCAAAAACATATTTTGCTTAACTCTAGGAAAATTGGAAAGCATAAAATTAGGTAGAGATAGAAATTAGTGGTAAAAATAAATAACTAAAGTTGAAATTAATACCTAGAGGAATCTCAGTCTAAAGTTTATGATTTATAGGTAACCATTTTCTTTGCTGTCACAAAACTCTGAAGACTTTTAAAAACATGTTATCCTTTTCATAATTGGGCAACTCAACACCTGTAGTGTGAATGATTTGGAGAGAGAACAAAATTTCTTCTCCAGAAAGCTCTCTCAAACTGAAAATGTCAGAAATTTCCTTGTTGTAGTAGTTAAGTGCAAAGAAAATAATACAGAGATTGAGAGCTGTGTTCCTGAAGCAAAATTGTCACAAATTACTTGAGTGACCTTTCAGCTCAGTTTCCTTATGGGTAACATGAGCAGAAGGCCTTGATCTCAAAGGAACTCATGGGCCTAACATACTATGATTTTATGATATGAAAAGCTTTTGAAACCATAATTTGTTCAGAAGCTGATCACGTGTACTACTGCCATTGTTTTACATAACACTTTCATATTTATGTTTTCCAACATGTTACCTAAACTGGCTTTGAATTATATTAGTTTGTCTTAGAGTTAAGATCTTGAGAAAAGACCTGTGTCTGTTTATTATACATAGACATCAGCTTTTACAATACCATGTGTATATTTAAATACTTTAAAATGTCTTTGATGCCGATGATAATTATGATGAATACCTATGAAAAACTGCACAAATACAATGAATGTAAATGAGTTACAGGAAATAAAGCTCAAATCACTATTCTTAGCTTAATAAGCAGCATGAATCTTTTTGAGATAAAGTCCAAGTAAAAATTTTATTGAACAAAGATTTTTAACAATGATTTACAGAGATTGTGCATATTTCCAGGACTACAATATTGCATAGGAAGATACATTTGTAAGTTAGGCTGAGTTGGCAAAGGTGTAACATGACCTCCCAGATACTAAAGATTGTCCAACAAAGAAATGAAAATTATGAAGCCATTCTGAGAAAACCTATTTGAACAATAGTGTTACTTTGACACAGATATACAGATCCTTGCCATTTGTGTAAACTGTCAAGACTTAACCTCCAGCCAGTATTGTAGCAACTTTTATTTTTTTGTCACAAGACTCTTTCCTAAGGTAGTTGAGATTATAGGCCTTACAGGCAAAACACATACAACCGGATTATAACGTATTCATTGAAGTTGGGTGCCTTGTTGTGTTTGAAGTGGAAGAATGTAAACTGGCATTAGGCTGCCTGTGATGAAAATTGTTACTGGACTAAACTGGTCTGGTTGCCTATGCACATCAAAACCCAGTAAGATGCAAACAAGAACTTGTGGCAAAGAAAGTCAGGGTTTGTTTTTAGGAAGTGGCCCATCCCTGGAGACACGAGTGGGTTAATATTCAAAGATATGGCTCCTGATGGCTTCCAAGGGGATGGGTTATGTAGGGAAAATCATTAACCATGGTGACTAAGGGAGTTAGGATTATGGTCAGGGTCATGACCTCTACTGACTGTGATCAGAAAACCTGTGTTTAATCAGGATGAGATAACCATTTAAATGTGTATAATACATAAAACCATTTTTAAAAATTTCTTCATCCTATTAGTTTATTTTATATTTATAACACTGTAAGTACAATTTTAAACTAGATAATGATGGGGAAAAAACTTATCAGTAACTCTGGGCCCATTAAACCATCTAACAGGTGACTTCAGAGTTTAGTAGAAGTCAAGCACAAACTCTGGTGGTTTTCATTCTCTCACTGAGAGGTCCCTGCCAGGGTCTTCCTATTCTCTGAGCAGAGGCTGCTTACCCGCCTCCTTATTTTCTGGGCTCCAAAAGTACCCAAGTAATTTGAGCAAAGTGAGGTCAGGCCAATGGGGTCACCTTGGCTTGGTGAGAGGTCCCCTGTACCAGCCCCATGCATCTCAGCACTCCTCCTCTGAGCTTGGTGTCAAAGCAAAGGTAAACAGTCTCCATCTCCATCTAGCAATGTTCTTTTTCAGTATTTTCTTGGATCAAATGCTTCCTCTTTCTTTCCTGTGAGAATCTCCAGTGGCTTTTGAAAGCCACTGAAAAAACTCAGTAGATGTTCAATAAATATTTGTTAAAGAATGTGTCTTGTGAAATTCAAATATTTAAATTTCTTTTTTGACTACTTCATGCTTATGAAGTATGGACATAATCACAAACAAAACAGCATGTGTTTGAAATATGCTTTTTAAAGAGGAAGTTAAATAATAATTTTATCTCAAGCAAGAATAATAGACCATATCAAAATTAGCTGCACATCAATGATAGGTGAGACCCTTAGATGGCAATGAAAAAAAGACATTGTTTTTTGCAAGTAGAAAATTTATAAACCTTTATCTATATTCTAGGTGAAAGTTATTAAGGGAAATCCTATAAACCCTGAGGTTGAACTAAATGCATTTCAATATCATAAATCAGAGATCCGATCTGTCAATGAGAACAAGGTCTCCACAGATTGTGTCTTACAGCAATCCACTGCCAAGTTGAAATAGTAAATAGTTAATGAATTAAAATTTTTTAATATTTTACCAATAAAGAATTTGAGCCTTTAATATTTTACCAATATTTTAGTTAAAAACCTACCCCAAAGTAGTACTTGAATGTTCAATTGAATTATATTTTGTCACTTAAAATTTTTCATTTGAAAAAATTTTTTTTTCATTTGAATTTAGATGCCTTTTGATCTCACATAAAGATAAAAGAAATATGTTTTCAGGAAGAAAATTTTCATTTATTTGCTGCCTAGAGAAAAAACAAAGATAATGGTATTGAAAAAATTTCACTAGATCTTCAGGGAAGGTCTAGGTCTTGCTTCTCTTAGGGGAAAACTGTTACTAAGGTCTTCATCATCATCTCTATCTCTTTATCATGGAAGGGCCAGTTTCTTAGAAACTTCACCTAGTGGTTTAATATTAAAACCAATGGTTTAACAGCTTGGCCTCTGGAAACGGGAGGCACAAGGCTTCAAGTGTCTGGTGAAAAATAATTAAGTGTTGGTCTGGTCTGAGTGAGGAAATTCTCCATTATGCAGGCATATGTAATCCCTTTATTTCTACTCCCTGGAGGAGAATTACAGTGAGACGTTTTACTTTTCCCAGTTGGGGTTAATGTTATACCCTCTCTACCTTTGAAAGTAAAATAAGACTAGGACCCCTGATGATGACTCAAATGTGGGAATATTCCTCAACAAACACATATTCCCAGTTGCAAAAATATTACCCCTGGTTTCTTGCCAGGCCTTTGAAAAAATATAAAAGATTGATTCTTTTCTTTTTTTCTATATATAGCTATATGTAATCTTCTATGGAGGCTGAGGGAAGAGAAAATCATCTCTATTTTTCTTGACATTTCTCCATCTAAAATATTTTAAAATTGGCCCAAAGATTACAGTTATTCGAGAGATCTTTGGAGCTTTATTAGCCTTTAAACACCACTGGTTGTTTATAGAAACAGTAGCAGGGGGTTCCCAGTTTCTTTCTTCTCTTTCACTATGTCTTCTTTCTTAATGTTCCAGAACAAAGGTTTGGGAAAAGCCTATATATTCTGTAATGAAAAAAAGAAGCCCATGAGTCTTCAACTTAGTTCCATTCATTATAGAAATGTTAGATTACATGATACCATCTGGTATTAACTATAATTACCATCAAAAGCAACTGCAATGTAATTTTGCAGAGCATTAAATATGAAGGATTTTACTCAAATCTTCAGCTCCACAAAGTAATATATTGTAAAATATTAACTGATATTGGTTAATATAATGCAATCACATTGACAGACAACAAGAAAATAGTCATTCCATGATACTTATGTAAAACTATGGTAGAATTGTGTAGGAAAATAGATGAGTATTTCCTGAAATGGGCTCTTACCTGACTCCACTGAAGTGACAAGGTGATTGTCCAAAGTAGAGGCAACAGCAGATACTAATAGGTGAGTTCCTCTCTAATGGACTCTTACTGAGATGAAAAAAAAGCTGCATTTTTATTATAGTGAATATTCCATTCCTTTGTGAATCAGCCCAATCCTGAGTAAATGGATATGGCTCTTAAATAGCAACAGCAGATTAGTTCTTTCCAATTTTGCTTTATTAATAACTTTTTTCATATACAGAAATGTAAATGCATATTTGGTCTAACTAGAACTTCATTGTAGATTGAAAAATAAAAGAAGGTTTTGATGTCTTATCATAGGTAGGTACTTCAATAAAAAATAAGACTCATGGGAAACCTATGCCTTTAGTACATCTATTAAAATTCAGCAAATAAAATGTCTGCAACTCCACTTCATTCATTTAAGTTCACCTTTAGTAACTCTAACACATATGACATGAAGACCAAACATTTTATTATAGTAAAAGTGAAATTTTATAAATGTTGCATAAACCATAGGAACCAATTTTTCCACAGATACATATTTTTCTGTTACTTATGACTTTACTCTCCAACGATACAATAATAAAAGAAAAACCTTGTTAAAATACTCATTAAAATATCTACCCCATGGACATGGACAACAGGTGGGATTGACTTTGGGGGGAATGGGTGGGTGGGGAGGGGGACAGAGGGGAACAAAAAGGGGATGGATGTAATACAACAACAATAAAATTAAAAAAAAAAAAAATCTACCCACATTTGTTTGGTAAAATTTAATAGAAGCTTTTCTAATCTAGAGCAATATTATAATCACTTTGGAGCTTACCTAAAAATAAACTACAAAGCTCAATGAAATATAATGTATTTTGATTACCATAAATCAGGTACTATCTAGGAAATCATCTCCATTTATATTATTTTACTATACATGTTACCTAGACTTATTGTAGTGATCATTTTATAATATATAAATATTGCCTCAAATCATCTAGTACATCTGAAACTAATATAATATTACATGTCAATTACTTCTCAATAAAATATTTTAAAAGGTTGAATGAAAATTTGATTGTTAAAAAGCAATATATAAGCTTTGTGCAGTGGCAGTATCGTAGCCAATGAGGTTTATTTGAGGTATGATTATTGCTAATTGAAATATATATATGACATATATATTATATATATAATATAATTTTTCTTCAATTGTTATATTTTGTCACTTTGAAATTTTCATATTTTGTGTTGTATACAAATGCATATGCCCATAAATTTTATTTCCTGAGTATATTGTACTCTGAATATGCTTTATTTCCACCTATCCACCTAATCTCTATCTCTCAAAATGGTCTTTCAACTAATCTACAATTTTTTATTTTTAGATTTTATTTATTATTTCCAGAGAGAAGGGAAGGGAGGGAAGTAGAGAGGGAGAGAAACATCAGTGTATGGTTGCCTTTCACCTGCCTCCAGCCACAGACTTGGCTGGAGACCTGGCTTGCAACCTGGTTATGTGCCCTGGCTGGGGAATCAATAATCTACAAGTTTTTAAGTGTTATGAAAATCTTAAGGAAAAGCAAGGGCCATGTAGCATTAATAGACTCACAGATGAATAATTATGTTAATATTTAATATTTAGAAATTTAGAAAATATTTGATTAATATTGGATATTTCAATAGTAATATACCACATTCATAATTACTGCTTAATATTTATAATACATCAAATATTAATAAGTATAATTAATAAAGTGTTAATATTTTAATATTTAATAAATATTGGTATATTGCCTAACACTTTATTTTTTTAAACCTTGTTATTTTTGCCAAATATTGCCTTTTTTTAAATTAAAATTTATTGTTGTATTACATCCATCCCCTTTTTGCTCCCCTCTGTCCCCCTCCCCACAAATTGCTTATAAAATCTTTTTTGCTGTTTGAGAAGGCTGACCCAAATTCAGCTTGGGGGGTATCTATCTGCATTCCTATCAATTTCAGAGCCACTCAGCACCTTTTTCTTCCTTATATGGCCCTGGCAAATCTAGCCCAAAGGTCTATAGGCTGTTGCTTCTCAGTGATGCTGGGTGTACCGTGTTAGTTGTCCCCAGAATGTGGAGATGCAGAGAACTAATATGACCTTACCCAAAGTTGCTGAATTGCTGGGCTAACCAATGGAACTGTAATCTAAAAAGAACTTGCCAAATGGGAAAAAGCAAATGGAGTAAGACACTAATGCTTTGCATTATTAATCTCTCTTAGGCTTTCCAATTAATTGGGCTAGCTTCAGGCAACTGCGAGAATGGAACTGCCTTTTGATCCAGCAATTCCTCTACTTGGACTATACCCAAAGAATCCTGAAACACCAATTCATAAGAACCTATGTACACCTATGTTCATAGCAGCACTATTTACAATAGCCAAGTGCTGGAAACAGCCTACGTGCCCATCAGTGGATGATTGGATCAAAAAACTTTGGTACATTTACACAATGGAATTCTATATAGCAGAAAGAAAGAAGGAACTTGTACCCTTTGCAACAACATGGATGGAAC